>QANZ01014283.1:0-158932 GCA_003254925.1 Chamaecrista fasciculata | reverse complement strand
AAATTGGACGGAAGTGACCAGGGGACTAACGGTGAAACTTTTTGCGAAGGTTTGGGACCAAATCTGCAACAAAAATAGTTATGGGACCAAATTGAAACCTTAGTCATAGTATTGGGACCAAAAGTGCACTTAAGCCTATTATATTTTATAGATTCTTTTACAAAATATTCTTTTGTATTGTAGAAAATATATATGTATTATTATTTTTATTAATTGTATATTAAAAAAACTGGTAAAACATATACTTAATCTCAGTTATATCAATATTTTTTTAACAATTAAATCCAACTAAATATTTTTAATAATAAAAGCATCACTAAAATGATCTTAAATTAATTGTTTGATTAATATATACAAACTAAAAATCATAACAAATAAATAAATGGCTTAAGTAAATAAATATAAAAATTTCGAAAGATAATTGACCCGATTGGGCCCGGTGGCCCACCCTGGGCCTCGGGTCTGGCCGAAAACCAGCTCCGCCTGGCCCCTGTGCACCCTAAGTCCAATTACGACAAGCTCGAAGTTATAGGTTACTTTTAATGAAATTATTTTTTTGTTTAATTGAAACTACAAAACGAGATCAAATTGTACTCAAAAGTGGTTATGAAAACTAGAAAATAAAATATATGATAAATTACTTTTAGAGTCGATTTGGTCTCATTTGTCGATGGTCCCAACTGAGTAGAAAAATAACTCATCAAAAATAACTTGTAACTCTAAATTTGATACAATCAGACTTGAAATAAGAGAGATATGTCTAACTTCATACTAAGCAGCCCACTTTTGGAGCCTAACTAAGTGGTGAAATTTTTTAGAAACTTACTGCCTCTTTGGGATGGAGGTGATTTTAAGTTGAGTGATTTTTGAAGTCAAAAGTTGTTTGGATAATTTGTTGTGAATAAGAATTTTTAGGTGGAAAATTATTTAAATAGGTATATAATGATTGTGGTTGATTTTTATTAATTGTACAGGGGTTTGAAATGAAAGAAAAAAAAACTTATTTTTTGACTTTTATGTAAAATTTGAGTTATTTGGAATAGCTTTCAAAAAAGGTAAAAGTATTCTGGGTACCCCCAAAGTATGCGGTCATTTTTAGTTGTATCCTCAAAGTTTTTTTTAGTCAATTGTACCCCAAAAGTATGAAATTAGTTTTAGTTATACTCCCAAAAATTTTTTAAGTCAATTATACCTCAAATCTTTTTTTTTAATCAATTGTACCTCCAATCTTGTTTTGTGTCAATTGTACCTCAAATTGGGGGTATTTGGGGATACAATTGACTCAAATATGAAATATTAGGGGTACAATTGACTATAAATATTTTTGGGGTATAATTGAAACTAACCCTATACTTTGGGGATATAATTGACCGAAAAAAATTTGAGGGAAGAACTGAATATGATCACATACTTTTGCCTTTAAAAAATATTTATTTTAAGTGAAGTGATTTTTTGAATTTTTTTTTTTGCATTTGGTTTTGTTTAATTTGCACTGATGTTTGTGATAATTGTTTTTTAAAAAATTATATATTGAATTAAATGAAATTTTTTATTATTTCTACTCAATGATTTGAATAAAATTTTCTTGATAAACTGAATTAAATTTAAAATAAAAAATAAAACTAAAAAAAAACAATTATTTTTATTAGATAATGACCATTTATTTTTATTTTATTTCATTAATTGAGTATGGTGCAATAAAACATAATTTCATCATACTCAATTATGTTTTATGTTTTATTTTATCTGATTAATGACCATTTATTTTCATTTTATTTCATTAATTTCATTAATGATCAATTTCGTTACATCAACGCTAAATCTCCCAAACATGGTCTAAGGTTAACCGGTTCGGACAACCCGATTTCCCACCCTAGCCACTGCTCATATATTGATGGCCCTGCGTTCACGTTAAGACACTCACTGTATGACTCGATTCTTCACTCGTAATCGTAATTTAGCAACGCCACAACTTCTTCTCTTCACTCACTGTAACCCTCTCTCCATCGTTACTCCCACTTCTTTCTTCCCGCCGCCATTTTCTTCTATTTCTCATCCACCACTTCCCAGGTTTCTCAACCCTTTCATCTTCGCCTTATTTGGATCTCGTCCTTATCCGCAAACGACGTCCTCTTGTCGGTCTCCGTCTTCATCCGCCGCCGCCGCCATGCCTGGAGCTGAGTCAGCGGGAGTGGAGTGGCCGGCGAACCGCGTCAGGGATACTTTCTTAAAGTTTTTCGAGGAGAAGAATCATGTGAACTGGAAATCTAGTCCTGTTGTTCCCGTCAATGACCCCACCCTTCTCTTTGCAAATGCCGGTATAATTCTCTTATTTCGCTATTCTTCTGTTTGTTATGCGGTTTACTTCGAGAAGCTGGAATTTTGCTTTGTTTTGTTTTTTGTAAGGGTATATTGATATTGATTCTACTCTCTGACCCAAATAGCTATATCTTCCGTCGGCAGAAATTTCAATTTGGAAAGTTTGAATTATATTTTTATGCGTGTTATTCAAGTTTTTTAAGGCATAAGTATTACATTTGTGTCTCAGTAAAGCTTTCGGGGCTAACGGAGGTCCGTTAAGAATGGTTCTCTTAGTTGGCATTCTATGTGAAGCGTAGGAAATAGTAATTAAATATCCATAATTTGTTTCCTATTTCAGTTGTGATTCTTGATGGTTTACTTATGAATATTTGGAATTGCATTCCGTAGAAGTTCAGTACTTTTTTTTTTGGTGCTATGGTTGTTTAAGGACGATTTATTATCCTCCTTAAACAGATACGGTGTAATTTAGAAACAATTCTTAGCTGTGTGAATATCAGAAATTTGAGAATTTTGATGTGGGGTTCATATAGACGTTGGGCTCTCTGACCTCCCAAAGGTTCATACAGAGGCCAGTAGTAGTTATGTCTTGTTTGCATAAACATTTTGAAATAATCGTACTGAACTTTTGTTCAGTGGCATTAGATAGCTAGATAGAGAACTAATATTTTTTTGCAGGTTTTCAATTTAAAAGTACAATGGAGCTCGAAAGTGTTGTTAATTAGCTTTCGATCTGACAAGTCTCGTTTAGATTTTTGTAGTGTTTAATTGTGACATTGTTTCCTTTTTGTTATCATTATATTCCATAATGAACAATATCCTATTATTTGTGAAATTGTGTTAATTTATGGTGAGAAAATCTCGTCCCTAAGTTTTGATGGATAGAACTTGCATGCTAGGTTTAAAGAGTCTTCGTTGTTCCTTTTAAGTGAGGAGGATCACTTGTCCCCTATTTTTGTACTATTCTCATTTCTAGTCAGTAAACTTTTATTTTTCTTTAAATAAAAAAATTGCATTTTTCTCCATAAAGTGATGACTGATGAAAACATTAGGTTGCTTTACAATTTGCCTTGCACAGTTGCACCCTCTTCCCTTAGATTAAAAAATTAATCTTGCTCCACGATTGTAGGTTGTTCTTGAATGTGAGTAATAAATAAGTTACAGGATTTCTATGTAAAATTTATTTATTTCACTCTATGGGTATAATAAACACTTTAAGCTTCATGATGGTGCACATTGATTTGTATTTTTTGTTATATATGATTTATCTTTCCAATTGTTTGTTGCTATTTGCCTTTTGTTCTAAGAAAAATTTCTAGAATTTACCATTTGAATTGGCTTGGGATTTGACAGGCATGAACCAGTTCAAGCCAATCTTTCTGGGAACTGTAGATCCTAACACTGGCTTGAGCAAACTTACTCGTGCTTGCAATACCCAAAAGTGCATTCGGGCTGGTGGCAAACACAACGATCTTGATGATGTTGGAAAAGATACCTACCATCACACCTTCTTTGAGATGTTGGGCAACTGGTCGTTTGGAGATTACTTCAAAGAAGAAGCCATTGGATGGGCATGGGAACTTCTAACAAAGGTATGGTCCTTCACTGTTATTAATAGTATAGTTTGGTTATAAATAATGATGCTGTGTGGAACTACTGTATACTAGAGAATGCTCTGAGCACTAATAGCTTGCTAGTAACCAACACAACTTCTTTTTTGTCTACATGGGCTTTATATTCTCCAAAATCAGTGGGCACTTCAAATAAGTTAAATTTATTTTTTATTGACATAAAATTTATCATATGTTTATGTAATTGTTATTCTGGTAATACAAATACGTTAAAAATAAATAAATAAAATATTAGTCTAGATTAAATTTATGAATTTCTTTTAAAAAAAACGACTCAATTTAGCCTGATCAAACCTTGTGTCTCAAATTTCTTTATCACTTTTGGAACTAGAGTATCAAAAATAAAATTTAGCTACATCAAATTTGTAAATATGATAAACATTGTTATGAGTTGTATATAGTTAATGTAAATTACTGTAAAGAGCTGACTTGGTATTGTTGATTTTTGGAGAATAATATTCGTAATATTATTCTCCAAAAATCAACATGGTATCAGAGCTTGGTTCGATCCAGGGATCTGGGGGTTATGGGCCCAAAAATTTAGCCTGGTATAGATGGGTAATTCAAGTATATAGTCTTAGATTTGGACTCATAACTGCATCACAACCATTACATCAAGTCTTGATGGGTTATTTAATTCCCAAATTTGTATAATTTGTGATTATATCTCTTGTAATGGCTTTTTTATTTGCTTATTTTTTGGTTGCAGGTTTATAAATTACCAACCGATCGAATTTATGCGACATATTTTGGTGGTGATGATAAATCCGGTCTTGCCCCTGATACTGAAGCTAGAGATATCTGGCTTAAGTTTTTGCCTCCTGGACGTGTGCTTCCTTTTGGCACTAAAGTATGTTTTACTTTGTTTTATTTGATCTTATATATATTTTTTCGTCTAGTCGTAGTCAGACTGGGATGTGCATACTGTGTAGATTTTGGTTTTTCAGCAAAAGTGGACTGATTTTGTTCTGACAAGAGACTAGAAATAAACATGAGTTTTAGTATTGGACCTCTCACTTGTTTCACATTTTTCTGTTAAGCTATAGTATTTGATTGTTCACGCTTAGCGGTGCTCTATAAGTGGTTTTTAGCTGTCTGTTACTTCAGCAGTACTATGCAATTGAAGGCAGTCACTACTATTTAATTTGGTTTCCATGATCAACTGACTTTGTATGAATTCAAAAGTTTCTGTTAAGACATGCAAAATTAGACATTAATGTGTTATCTTATATTAAAGTATTATTCCTGATCTTCATATGTAAATGGTATTATACATTTGGTTAGGACAATTTCTGGGAGATGGGTGACACTGGTCCTTGTGGACCTTGTACTGAGATACATTATGACAGAATTGGTAACCGTGATGCTGCAGCCTTGGTCAATAATGATGATCCTACATGCATTGAGATATGGAATCTTGTCTTTATTCAGGTATGATTTTGACTTTGTGTCTTACTGCTCTTTTGTCTCATCATGCAAAGTACTTTTTTTTGGGGGGGATAGAAACTTGTATCTAATTTTCTGTTGGGTGAGATTCTTGCTGGACTTATTTTTTTGGCTTGTGTTTGTTTCTTTTGTAACAGTACAATAGGGAGGCTGATGGCTCTCTTAAACCTCTTCCTGCAAAACATGTTGATACTGGCATGGGATTTGAAAGATTGACGTCTGTACTTCAGAATAAAATGAGCAATTATGACACCGATGTTTTCTTGCCTATCTTTGATGCTATTCAACTGGTACGTTATGGAATTAGACTTTCTTGTTATATTTATTCATTAAAGGTTTTGAAACTGTAAAATCTTGGCTCCTACAATTGCACTTAGATTTGAATTCTAAGTCTTTGATCGTCATGGTATTGATACATGTCTCCTTTCAGAAGGGAAATGCATCAATACGAACTTGAGAAGTTTGATAACTACCAGAATTGTTTGGAACAGGAACAATGCCTTGGCATAAAGGAGTTTCAGTACAATGATCGTATATGTAATTCTTGAAAGTTTATTTTGAACTGGAATAAACAAGTAATTCATTGTTGACTGTAGTAACTCACTTCACATCTTCTAATAACTTTGGACCTCAAAGCATGTTCATAAATGAATAGTGATATTTACTTTTTGCTGTTGAATAAGTCTTTAAATGTTATTGATGTATGACATTCTGCAATGTTTCTATGTGCTTGCACCTTATTAACTGCCTAGATGTTTTGAGGGCGCCATTCAAGTTGGTTGAGAAGTATTTGTCTGATGGCTACGCTGTTTGACTCTGAGGATCTTGTGTTCCTAGTGTCAATTCATTTTCTGTCAACTAATTTGCATTTATGTGCAGGCAACTGGTGCACGGCCATATTCTGGAAAAGTTGGACTTGACGATGTAGATAAAGTTGACATGGCATACCGTGTTGTTGCAGATCACATCAGAACTCTGTCATTTGCCATTGCTGATGGATCTCGTCCTGGTATGATATTGTACACTGAGTATCTTGATAATTCATTTTTCTTCATCAGCTTAATCTCTAGTTAACAAGGTTCGCTGTCCTTTTCTACATTGTCATTAGGGAAGCCCATTTTATTTGTAGTACAAATTGTGTGCAAATATGATATTTTTGCTTTATTTGAAGTATGGAAAAAAATTATCCAGCTCTCACCCTCTTCTGCATTTGTAGTTAAGAACGTATTATTATGCATTTTTTGGGGTTCTCTCTTTAAGATTGAAATAATAGCACATACTGCCTTAATTATGTGATGTTTTGTTCTTTTCAAGGTAATGAGGGTCGTGAGTATGTTCTCAGGCGTATACTCCGTCGAGCTGTTCGATATGGGCGTGAAGTCCTAAAAGCTAAAGAGGGATTTTTCAATGGGTAAGTATAAAATGAAGTTTTCTTTCTCTCCTAGCCAAACTTTCTCCTGATATTTATTTTTTGTTTGGCTGTATCTAATCCTATAAAATATTAAATATTAGCTTTTGTTGCTTGTTAACTTATATTTCTAAGTTGATATACTTATCCCCAAAAGGAAATTTTTCAGTGCCTCTAGTCCTATAAAATATTAATTGCTTTTGTTACTTGTTAAATTTTATTTATTAGCTGATGTACTTGTCTCAAAAAGAAAAATTGCAAGTTAATATTAGAAGGATTCTAAAGATGACTTTAGGTACAGTTGGATTTGTAAGTGAATACATTGTCTTGTGCTCAATTTTGTTAATTGCAGGCTAGTAAATATTGTGGCGCATGTGATGGGTGATGTTTTCCCTGAGCTAAGACAACATGAAGTGCACATCAAGGACATAATTAAAGAGGAGGAGGAAAGTTTTGGGAGGACATTAGTCAAGGTAAAAGTTATCTATGAAGGATTGCAAGTGTCAGCGTGACAGCTGAGTTTTTTTGTATCTATAAAACTTGAGGATTAATAATACCTTGCAGATAAATTTTCTTGTTTTTTACCCTTAATTGCATGGCTAAACCTGACTGTTGTTTCTTCAGGGGATTGAGAAATTTCAGATGGCTGCTCGACATGTTCAAGGAAAGATATTGAGTGGCCAGGCAAGTCAAATCTGCTCTTTCATTATGGTCGTACTCATTGTGTTGTTCATGATTGTTGGCATAACAAGACTTAGGTATTTATAAGAAAACGTGAAGCATGGACACTTATGAAGGAAAGAGTTTGAGTGCATCCTGTACATGTTGGTCAATCATGACCAACCATGCTGGGCCCTTTTGAGTTGCACATGGATACTAACACAAGAACAATAAATTGCTAAATTTTCATTTTGTTTTGTTACTTTCTATTGCTATAGCATGTTGATTACCTTTGAAAGTGTCATTACTTGAATCCTTATCCATCTCAAAAAAATAAGATCCAAGCACTTGGCATAGTTGATGTTGATGATCTGGTGCTGAACTCCATCCTAGTTTCAACAAGCTGTTATTCACAGATCTGTCTGTTATTTTGGCAAATTGTATATTTAACAAATGCCTCTCTTCTGTTGTCATTGACTTGAAAGGTAAAGGATTTTAATGTTTCCTGTGTGTTGATCAAGATCCTCTAATTGTTAATTTGGTTAGATTGGTTGCAAAGTGAAGAAATCAGAGGATTAGAGATTTTCTGATTATGTGTATTGACAATGCTATAGGGTTGTTACATGTTAAATAGGGTTTAAGGCAGCAAAGTGTTCACTAATCTAAGTCTTAAAAAAAAAAAAACAAAAATAATCTCTATAAAGTTGGCCCTTATCAATTATTAAAGGATAAACATCTATAACTAATGAATTTGAATTTTTATAATAAAAAAGCATTATTCTTAATAGAAATATTAATACCAAGTAGATGATAGTCTTATCAAACACTCACCCTCATGGTGGGAAATAGCTGTCAATCATCCAAGCGTGGATGTGAGTTCTTTGAATTTGACCTTTGATAGAATCTCAATTAACACTTAACACGTCAGCCGTTTGAACCCGAGCTGGAGTTTGAATTTGAATATGTCTTTCTTTTTTCTTTTCTTTTTTCAAATATAAAATGTTTATCTAGGGCCACATGCTTCATCATGTCAATGGGGTTGTTGGCTATACTAATGGCTCTCAAGGTGTCACACAACACTTTAATTGAACCTTCCCTAACTAGCTTGCACTTGTATGGAAATTAGTATGGGTATGTGATACAACAATCTTAAAAAAACATGGAGTATGGATACGCCATTATATATTTATATAAAACATTAAAAATAAGGTTTCAGAAGAGTGTTTTCTTTGTGATAAACTAGCTTAATCCAATATCTAATTTAAAATATTACCCATTTTTTACTTTTACAATTGACCAGCTAGTTCTCATTCAGCAATCTCTTGGTTGCAGGAAGCTTTTATCTTGTGGGATACCTATGGCTTCCCGTTAGATCTTACTCAGGTAGATGGAGTTTTTTGCTGTTTGCTAGATGAGGTTGTTACTTATATAAAGGTTATTGTTATTGATTTTCTTTACTTTTCCCTTTACCAGCTAATGGCAGAAGAAAAGGGCTTACTTGTTGATGTGGAGGGTTTCAATGTTGCCATGGATGAAGCAAGAGAGAGATCAAGAAATGCTCAAACAAAGGTAGTATACTTGTTTGAATTAGTGTATTTTGAACCTTTCCTAATCGTTATTACTTGAGTCCAAATTTTAAAATAACATGATGGTGTTTAAGATACCAAGTAACATGCTAATGTTCGTTTTCATTTATTCTATCCCCTTGTTCCTTTCCTATTTTGCAGCAAGCAGGTGGTGTCATTGTCATGGATGCTGATGCTACTTCGGCATTGCATAAAAGGGGCATTGCTCCAACTGATGATAGCTTCAAGTTTGTTTGGTTCAAGGTGAGCATTTGTTTCCTTTTATTTTCATCATCTGTCAGATATTTTAAAAAATTTCAGAAGAGAATTTATTTTTAAAAGAAAATTGGAAAGAAGAAATATGTAAACAGAAGAAAAAGGAGAGGGAGAGATGGGGCTAATTTTCTTGGAGTAGACATACATACTGTCCTGTATGTCCATTCATTTACAGCTAGAAAGTCATAGTATGGCATTGTACATGTTGATTTTTGGTAAAATATAAAAATATAGAATGAGAGAATAGAATGTGAGAATATTTTTCTTGATTGTTTTATTTCTGAATGTAATAGGGTATTTATACAAGAGAACATAGTCTATTCTAGGAAATACAATTAATATAATTGATCCTAAAATCTCTAACATCTAGGCTAATATTTAAGCTAAACTCTAGGGTCAACACTTTAATTCAGATTGATTTACATAATCAAATCTGATTCCCAACAGTACATGTAGTGCAACACAGTACTAATGAAATTTCAGCCTGCATTTGATATCAAACCTCCCCCTCAAGCTAGAACATAAATACTGGTCATGCCCAGACTGGTACTAGAACCCCTGACTGTGGCCGTTGACTGACTTGGTAAATAAGTCTGCCGCTTAGATTTTAATTAGATTTTGATAAACTTTCTCCTGCACACAAGGATAGTCCACTTCAATATGCTATTTACTATTGTGGAACAGTGGATAGGATGGAATATGCCTGGCTTCTTGGTTATCACATTATAATTTCATGTATCCATGTAAATTCATATGTGACTATGGCCCTAGCACAGTATTTGGCTTCACCACTGCATTGGGAAACTTCAATTTTTGTCTTGCTCTTACATGATACAGATTTCCACATGCACTGTATCTTGTTGTTAACTTTGGAAGATCTTGAGATCTTACTCAAAAAACATCTGTAAAGGCCATAGCTCTGTTATGGCTGTGGTTTGAATATAATATTCATCTTCTTGGAGCTTTCTTCTACGTGTATGGAATTATGGATGCATTTTAGTGGAAGTTAGTAGCAGGAAGCATAAAACTGATTGAGAGATTAACTACTAGTTAAACCCCTAAGTATATTAAGAGGTAAAGTTAAGATAAATGTGATCTCCTAATCCAGTAATCCTTCATTACTCTCACATATTTTCTAACTTGTAATACTTTTCTTTGAATAACTTATCGGGTTCCAGACCCTCTGTGCTCAAACAGCATTTTGGCATATGTTGATGGGATGCACTTCTACATATCCTATTTGTAAAGTAATAGGAAACGTGTAGAATGAAGGCTTATTAACAACTGGTTATCATTTGAGCAATTGTATAGCTTATTTTGGACTTTATGCTTTTACTTATTACTTGCATGACTTTCTTCTAGGATCTGGCTAATGAGTTTTTCCATTTATTCTCTATCATGTCTTGTCTTAGGATCACGAGAGTGTGGTAAGAGCAATATATACAGGTTCTGAGTTCTTAGATACCGTTGAAACCAGCGGTGATGTTGGTGTAGTTCTGGAATCTACAAGCTTTTATGCAGAGCAAGGTGGTCAGGTATTAAAATCTTGATAATAAGAATATGTTCTATTCTTTGTATTGAAGATTCTATCAGTGGACACTGGTGTTACTCATTCTCAGTTAATTTTTACTATCAGTTGTTCTTTCTTTTCATTGTTGTACCCCTATTTTGGTGTAGTGTATGTGATGTGGTTCTTTTGTCCTCTAGATTTTTGATACTGGATTACTGGAGGGTCCACTTGCCAAATTTCAAGTTAGTAATGTACAAGTTTATGGAGGTTTTGTCGTTCACATTGGTTCCTTTTCGGGAGTGACTGGCAGAATCTCAGTTGGTGACAAAGTAGTATGCAAGGTAAAATTCTTTCGTTTACTATTACAGTTTTCTTCTTTACATGACGTTTCCCCTTGTTTATTTATATCGCAACTTTGGCAGGTTGACTATGAGAGGCGCACCCTTATAGCCCCGAACCATACCTGCACACACATGTTGAACTTTGCGCTTAGGGTAAGTTGCCATATTAGGAAGCCTTATTCGTTTCCACTGGTTAGTTTGTGTGTGTGTCATTCTTGAATCTTATGAATGCAGGAAGTACTTGGTGATCATGTTGACCAAAAAGGATCCATTGTTCTTCCTGAAAAACTACGATTTGATTTTTCTCATGGTAAGGTTTGTTCAGTTGCATTATCTGAATCTGCAACGAGGATTGATTCTTTATAATGTTAAAAACCTTAATAGGCAAGCCGGTTGAAGCTGAGAAATTGAGGAGAATTGAATCTATTGTGAATGAGCAAATAGAAGCTGAGTTGGATGTATCTGCAAAGGAGGTCAACCTTGCTGATGCCAAGCGTATCAATGGTCTAAGAGCTGTTTTTGGAGAAGTAAGTTGTTTAATTCTGCCATCCTTTCTTGTCTTAGAAAGGTCATGTTCATCAATATTCTGCTTTGGATGCAGGTCTATCCTGACCCAGTTAGAGTTGTAGCAATTGGACAAAAAGTTGAGGATTTGCTGGCTGACCCGGAGAATGACAAATGGTTATCTATCTCGGCAGAATTATGTGGAGGTTAATATCACATCATGTGCTTTCTCTGAAAGCTTCTTTCTGAATTTCTCTTCATCATTTCATTTTACTTGATTATCTAGGTACCCACATATCAAACACACGAGAGGCAGAAGCCTTTGCGCTTTTATCTGAGGAGGGAATTGCAAAAGGAATCCGCAGGATAACGGCTGTCACAACTGGTGTTGCTTTTGATGCAATGAAATTGGCAAAAGAACTTGAGCAGGAAGTAGATGATGCAGCTAAGACAGAAGGAAGTGTACTGGAAGAGGTTGGGCTTATTCATGTGCAAATCTTTCGTAATTGGTGTTTTTGGGCAAAAAGAGGCAATATTTTTCTCAAACAAAAAGTGTTGTCAAACAACAAAATATTGAAGGAGATTTCTAAAAGGAAAAAAAAAAGAAAAAGAGGCAACTTTTTGGGTAAGCTATTGTCTTGGAGAAGATACAAATATATCTCAGAAAGAGTTTTATGTCTTCCGTTTCATCAACAACTATAAACTATCCTGTATTAAAAATATTGCCCTTTTGGCTTGGGGTTTCAAGAGGCTGGTCCATGTAATGCATCCTGTGATTTCTATTCAGAGTTTGCATGGATTGTTCTGTTAAATCTTGATATTTTTTTTATTCAGCTGACTCTTTGTATCACTCTCACAGAAAGTCTCCTATCTGAAAAATCGTGTTGAATCCTTATCAATTCCTGCTGCCAAGAAAGCTGATATCAAGACCAAGATAGCCCAGCTTCAGGTATAGATTGCTGGCTTCATGCTATCTTCTGCATTTCACTTTTGCCTGTTTATTTTTTAATATTATCCTCTTATGCTCATGCATGGGGTTGTTCTAAATTGATCTTAATAACCTGGTTGTAGGATCAAGTGAGGAAGGCACAAAAACAGATTGCTGAAGAAAACAAGCGGAAAGCTGTAAAGCTGACGACTGAGAAGGCTGAGATCGCTGCCTCAGATGGGAAAGGGTTTTGCATATCTCGCGTTGATGTGGGTCTGGATGCCGTTGCAGTTCGTGAAGCTGTTATAAAAGTCATGGAGCAAAAGGTCACTGACTATTGTAAATTAAATGATAATCTACTCTGGGCGCTAGCATTTTATAAAATAGACTTATATCTGTGTTGAATTCAGTGCATAATTTATTTTTGACTCTAATATTAGTAGATGACCAGATGTCATTATATGGTTGCATTTCTTTCATCATTTATACTGCACATCCATTTGAATTGGATTTTATTTTGACTTTAATTTCCCAAGTTGTGACATTGCTGGTTGATCAACAGGAATTATCTGTGATGGTTTTTAGCACTGATAAAACTACAAACAAAGCTGTGGTTTGTGCCGGGGTTCCGGAGAAAGCAGTTAAAGGCAAGTTGGATGTGTCAGAGTGGCTGAGTAATGCCCTGGGGCCTCTAAAAGGCAGGTGTGGTAAAGGAAAAAGCGGTCTTGCAACAGGACAGGTTGGTATTTGACTCAGTAATCTGGTGCAGATAAATAGTTTGGTAAAGTTAAATTAAGTTATCTACTAAATGTTTTCAGTATATAACCGTTGTCCATTTTTGTCTCTATGGTAATGTAACAAAAAGACAGTTAAAGACATCAAATCAAAACCATATGCTCAATTAGCTCAATCTTCTAGAGATATAAGATTTGGAATATGAAGAGTATTGTTGTTGGAAAAAAACAATTAAGGGGCTAAATTGGTACCCATTTATAACTTTAGAACAACAGTAGCCTATCTCAAATTTGAAGGACAAATGTATTATCATAGCTCAATTACCCTGGAATGTTATTACCACAGTATTTATTTATTAATTGTAGGCTTAGCAGTACTGTATTTTATGTCTCATTTCTGTAACATTTGCCCTTTTTCAGGGTACAGATGCATCACACGTAAATGAAGCTATGGATCTTGCTGCAACATTTGCTTCGATGAAATTGAGTTGATTGATTGTATTATCTCTTGCTCTTATACCTTTAGTTCACTATAAATGTTTACTAATTGTTGCCCTTGAAATTTGATAGAGCTGTTATACGTGCATAAAATATCACATTGTTTCACAATAACTTACAGAGGTTATAAAAAGATGTTTTGGAATTTGCTTTACTGTCGTTTTGTAGAAAAAAAGTGTATGATCTATAATTGACTTTGGTTTTCATTGGATGCTTCTTACTTTGATTTTACAATAATCATGGTGTTTATTTTTTTTTTTTAAGTTTTGATACTTCTCTACTAGTCACAGTCATTGTGTGCTGATAGTGTGTAGTTCATTTTCTTATATAGCCTTAAATACATATACCAGTAAGACATTTTAATCTTCAACAGATGAAAATATACTTGGAATTTTTTTGGATTTGGATTTTGGTCTAAATCACAAGGGTAGCAAAGTTGCCCCACCAAGTACATAATGCAAGTGAATTTCCAAATCTCAAACTCAACACCTTTAATTGATTCACGCGCGCAATTGCTAACAAACAAAAAATTGAAGTGAAAAATTATCATCAAACATAAAAGTAAACAATTGTGAAAATGTCGCTTTTCTTTCCAGTACATTTTGCAATTACCATTTAAATGTTATGTAATGTTTCCTTTCGCGAACAGTGTCATGTGAGAACAAAATCTTTTACTTGAGGGGAGAAAATCATGAGAACTGAGGAATGTGGTCTCCAAAAGTATTATAAAAACAAATTTTTATTATTAAAACTCAACTGAGGAATGTGGTCTCCAAAAGTCTAAATCACAAGGGTAGCAAAGTTGCCCCACCAAGTACATAATGCAAGTGAATTTCCAAATCTCAAACTCAACACCTTTAATTGATTCACGCGCGCAATTGCTAACAAACAAAAAATTGAAGTGAAAAATTATCATCAAACATAAAAGTAAACAATTGTGAAAATGTCGCTTTTCTTTCCAGTACATTTTGCAATTACCATTTAAATGTTATGTAATGTTTCCTTTCGCGAACAGTGTCATGTGAGAACAAAATCTTTTACTTGAGGGGAGAAAATCATGAGAACTGAGGAATGTGGTCTCCAAAAGTATTATAAAAACAAATTTTTATTATTAAACTATATTTTGAATTGTTTATGTAAATTATTGAAAATATATTTTTAGAAAATATAAATACAAACTTTATAATTCCTTGCTATGAAATATGAATTGAGATTAATTGTGAGATAAACTAACCTGTCACATTATTATTAGGCCAAACGTAAGGGACTCTGGTCAGCTTAGCATATGTACGGATGATCTCTCTTGAATTTTTGCATGATGTGTAAAAAATCTCTTTTGTCAAATTTAAGTTAAATTCATTATTTTACCATTTTAGATTGTATTTTTGTTATCTAATATGTAACATTAAATTATAATATCAAATTATAAAATTAAAAATAAATGAAATAATCATATTAAGACATGCAATTCAAAAAAAAAAAAATCCACCTGTTCAAGTTCATCCTACCGAAAGACATTGCCACCAACATAACTTATTTCTTCAAGTGAACATCATGATGCACTTTTTAAGGTCTCTTTTTTTATATGCATTTGTCAACAAACAATAACATTAATTCCAACAATAGTAAACTAACAATTTAGTCTAAGCTTTGACCAAAAGTGCAATAAAAAAAGTTAAGCTTGATTGATCTAGTGGTCAGTTCACTAGGTTGTTTAAACAAGTGTCAAAGGTTTGAATCTCATCTTGTGTATGCAACAACCAATTGACCAGCGACAGACCCTTAAATGGAGCTCAGATCTACGAAGGATTAATCCTTAGCCTGTTGAGTTGGGGGATACTTGGGCAACCGAAAAAAAGTGCAACAAAAATTAATACGTGATTAAATTGAGATCTGAATAAAAGACATGTGATCAAAAGTACGCTTTTACTAATCTTTTAATAGCTATCTCACTTTTATAACGGCATCTCACTTATGGCGTCACATTTAGGACCGACTAGGAGTAAAAAAAAAAACTTAATGGACTAGTTTGAAATAATAAAAAAAAGAAGATAAAGGACTTGTTTGAAACTTGGCTTATACATATAGGACCAAACTGTAATTTGACAAAAAAGAAGAAGAAGAGAAAATTGAAAACTGAAGAAAGAAAACATATAAGTGGAAAGGGCTTATGCGATTCTGCTATGGGGGAAAACGGCGGTCCCTCTAAAGCATGAAGAAGAACTTGGAAGCTGCGATGAAGATGAAGTACCTAATAATCCTACTACTCTTTGCTTCCATACTCCTATCATGCCACTGTTCATCGTCTTCCCCGATCGACTGGCAGATTCTCACTAAACAAAATTTCTCTTCTCAGATCCGACTCCATCCCCATATCCTCCTTCTCGTCACTCTTCCCTGTAAATTCATCTCTCTCTCTCTCTCTCTCTCTCTCTCTCTCTCTCTTACTTCATTTGTTTGCGTTGATGCATTGGTTCAGTTCATATTGTTATTGGAACATTGGGGTGGGGGAATAATAGGAATACCATATTATTTATGAATACAGCCGTTACAATTGGTTAAGTCAACAGCATGCAAGTTTGATTCTTGGTGGCGTCTGTATCCTTTTTACTCCTTGTTACTCTTGTACTTGTTGTGTACTATGGTCAGCTCTTCACTCTTGCACAGCCACAGCCGTTACAAGTGGTTATGGCATTGTAGTATTTTACCAAACTAAAGGGTCGTGGTCGTGCCTTTTTTTATTCCATTTTCAACTGCTTGGTTTCTTTATACAATGGAGAACGGATTACTTGATTGACGGTGACTAGGAGTCTTCTTTATTCATCGTCGATAGCTTTATGCTGGTGTAGAATTACTCGTACAATGATTAAGATGAATTAGGTTGGGTGACAGGAAATGTTTTTTTTTTGCTTCAAAGGTGAGCTGAATTTTGCGGGCAAATGGCATCCAATCTTACGTGCTATATTCTACAACTATAGCACTGAAGATTTAAGGTTCTAGAAACAGGGTCCATTGTATTGACCTTTAGGAGTTATGGAACAAAACTGATGCGCACCAGTTATCTATTAACTATGAAGCACAGAAAAGACATATTGGCAAGCTAAATTTTCGAAATTACATGATTAGACACAGCATATATGTATATATAAATATCCATAAATCTCTGAAAACAGCAAAAGTACGATATCTATTTATGAAATATGTCATATGTGCCTTTTTTTTTCGATTTTTCAGACATGACGACACCGTCAAAATGAAGTATTTGTGCTTCATAGCAAGTGGAAGAATCACAATGGGGCCTTGAATAGTGCAACTTCTTATCTATGCTATTTAGTCTCAAGCTCTCTAAAGTCAATGATTCCTTATCTTATTACGTCTTGCAATGTGATTTTGCTTACAATAAACCCTAGATGAATTGGAACTTATTTTGAAATTCATTTGATCTTAAAGTTTCTGTTTTCAAGATTCTCTTGCATCCCATGTGCAAATATGAGACACACCAGTGCCGATAATGAAGTTGTTCAGATTTGTGCCTTTTTTGAGTATTACACATCAACCTTATAGGAAGAGAAGGAAATGATTCATGAAATCCCTTGATTCTAGGAATCAGAAGTTATAATAAGGCATTCTAATAAATTCTACTTTAAGATATACTATTCAGTTCCTGAAACAATGGAATGCAAATAGTGATAAAGAAATAAATCATTATTTACATTCTAACTAATTATGCTTATCTCACACTATGTTGATAGGAATCTAGATTAGATATAGGATAGCAGAAATTTTTTGAAGCATTTTTCTTTCCTAGCTTTATTATACAATTGGAGAAACTAATAATGATATTGAGAATTCTAGGTAGTATTGTCTCTGCCTTTAAACTTTGTAATATGTCAATGAATGTTTTTAATTTTGTTTTGTTCCTAATGTGTATGCTTTTGATTTTCAATTGCAGGGTCTGGTGAGTCTCGCTCCCTTATGAAGGATGTGGCACTTGTGCTTGCAGATAAAGGAGAAGAGTTTGGTCCTCTTAAACTGAGGTATATCCATAGAAATACAGAGAAGATGCTAGCAGATTCTGTGGGTGCCACTGCTGATGAAATAACGTTAGTTTACTTTCACTATTCTATATCTTACAAGTACCGAGGAAGACTTAGAGCAAAGAATATATTGTCCTCATTGTATCATTATATCGTCCTTGCACCTGAGGAGGTTCCTCTCAAGTCTCTTAAGAATTCAGAAGAATTAAGAACATTCCTTGATTCAACTGATAAGGCTCTAATTCTCGTAGACTTTTGTGGATGGACACCAAAGTTGCTTGCAAAAGGGAAGGAAAATAGAACAGAGAATGGTTTTAGTATGCACGGTAAGTCCAAATGCCGGTAGTTATATGACTTAAATACAGTTCATTTTCATCCAGATGGTATAATCTTTTGCTTTGTTTAATAATATTTGTTTAATGTTTGGGTCTGCATAGACTTTAATTTGTATTTTTTTATTGAGCTTTAGTTGGTTTGTCTTTTTATACACTATTTGGTATGTTCCTTGGGATCTCTGAATGGTTAAAGTACCAATAACTTGTAATATCTTTTCTTGTTTCTATTAGAGTAGTTTTAGTGTGTGATGGCTAGGATAGAGTGTAATGGATGAGTGGGATTGGGCTTGTACTACATGTGCCAAGTTAGTTTTTCTTTCTCTACAGGTTCTTAGATTATTTTTCCTCCTTATACTTTTTCTAGAAGAGTTTCTTATCCACTTGTCTTCGAATCTACTTACTTTCTATCTCATGGTAAATTGTTTTCTTTTTTCAATCAAATAAAATCTTCTGCCCTTTCCTATTTGGCATTTTTTTTTTTCTGTTATATGTTCAAAGTGATTTTGTGGAAAAATTATATTGCATAATCATATTGATAATTTGATGTACGTTGGAAGAAAATTTTTCTTGCAGGGGATCACTTTGGAGTGGGCTTTGGTGGTAAAAATGAAGGAACACCAGCGTCCAGAGGGAAGAATAACCAGAAGGTGGCTGGTATTATCTGAATGCATGATAGTACAATTCTTTTGAGCTAAAATCTCTCATCATTATTATACATTCTCTAATTTATGCTGTTTTTGTTTCTTATTTTCATTTGTCAGGAGACGATATGTGCAAAGCTGAACTCAGCATTGGTAATCAGTTTAGTGAAGCTCCTTGGTTTGGGGCACTCTCCTCAGTAAATGATAGTGCTCTAGATGGGGCCAAGGACAGTAATTCTCAAGTTTTAACTTCATGTACCTTCAAGGAATTTGAGCATTTTCATTCTTTCTACTTAAAATTCATGACCACTGTGAGAGAATTCTTTCTACCACCTGAACGACATAGATTTGGTCTGGTCTCAGAAAGATCAATACTTTCATCATTAGGCGTTGGTGATTCTGGTTCATGGTTTGCGGTTCACTACCTGGCTGGATGTCTAGGTTGTTTGAAGATTCTTAAGGCAGAGAATGACTTGAAGCATGTCTTACAGATGGATAATTATTTTGTTACAGAGGTAAATATAATTTTTTTAACTGTTACATCTTGTCTTTATTCCCAGTTCAAGTGTTTGTCAAGATTTTATATATTCTACCACATTTGGTTTCAATCTCTTCTCTGGTTGTGCTTTATGGACTGTTCCATTTTGTGTTATATATCTTTTTGATTGGTATACAAATATTTCAGCTTGTTTTATTTGCTGTTTTAACATGTTTAGCGTCTTAAAAAAAGTAAAATGTGAAATACCTAGCTCTAGGTATGCCATCATAATGCAAGTAACTATGCTTCTTTCAATCAACTACTTCATTTTTACTTACACTTTTTTTTTTGTGTGTGTGTGTGTGTGATCACGTAGCTAGAAGGCAATGGAAATTATCAAGAGACTGTTTTACCTGCAAATAAGCCGTCAGTACTTCTATTTGTTGATAGATCATCTGACACCGCAGAAACTAGAGGAAAGAGTAAGGAAGCTCTTGATGCTTTTAGAGAATTGGCACATCACTATCATGTTTTGAATCAAATAGGAAATGAGGATGATGATCATCGTAGGAAGTTTTCAATTAAAGGTTATCAAGGCTTGAAGAGTACATTTGAACATCCTAGACTAAAGCTTTCTATGTCATCTCAGAAGATTAAACTAAAGGAGAAGATGTCCACCATCATGATTATAAATGAAGGCAAGCATGTTAGTCTGGACAAAATGCCTTCTGATCAACAAATGACTTCTTTGAATGAGATCATCAACTACCTTTTACAGCAAGATAAGGATGGCAAATTGAGCTCCCTGGCCAAGAATTTGGGTTTCCAACTTTTATCTGATGATATTGACATCAAATCAGTTAATGCACAAAATTCCCTTTCAGAAGTTCAGCTTAATCAAATCTCTACAGAAACATCTCATTTAGGCCACTCAGATATTCCGAACTTGGATAATGACCCGAATAAGCTGGCTGGACCTGCTGGAGAGCCTGAGGAAAATTCCAGGTTGACTGAGCTTTCTTCTCAGAACATTGAAGCAAAGACAACTTATATCAATCCTAGTGAAGAGATGAAATCTACAGAACCTGAAGAATCCATATCAGATTATGAACTTCCAACTACCAAGAATATGGAAGCAGAAACAGAGTGTTCTTCAGATGGCAACAAGTCTGGGAAAGAATCCATCACAGATCATGAACTTTCTGGTGCCAAAAATATGAAAGAAGCAGAAACTGAGGGTTCTTCAAATGGAGATACATTTGGGGAAGAACAGGATCATTTTCTTGGTTTTAATGGTTCGTTTTTCTATTCTGAGGGTAATTACCAGTTACTTAAAACACTAACTGGTAATTATAGAATCCCTTCTCTAGTTATAATTGATCCCATTCAGCAGCAACATTATGTTTTCCCTGAAGATAAGACTTTCAACTTTTCTTCACTATATGGATTTCTTTCTGCATTTCTTAATGAAACACTGGTTCCTTATCTGCGGTCTGAGCATGTTCTTCAAGGCACAAGGGAGGCCACACATCCCCCATTTGTTAATTTGGATTTTCATGAGGTGGATTCTATTCCTCGGATTACAGCTCATACTTTCTCTGAACTTGTCATTGGTTGCAACCTATGTGACAAAGAAAATACTTGGAATAAGGATATCTTGGTCCTGTTTCGCTACAGTTGGTGTGGATATTGCCAAAGAATGGAAATGGTTGTCCGGGAAGTCTATCGTGCTTTTAGAGGCTATAATGATATGTTGAAGCGTCAACCTAGCAATGTAAAAGCTGTTTCTGATAATGGTAAGGTTTTGTGTATACATGCCAGCGATGCTACTTCATCGTTCCGGATAAAATAATTTTTTATTTGGCTGTTAGCTTTTAGAAGTATTTTCTTTTTGCTGTTTCTTGGTTTTGCTAAATTGAGGGCTGCTTCTTGCTTTATAAACTGATGAGTAGCTTTTGAATAAGCAGTCTATGTTACTGTGGGATGTTCTACATTTTTTCTTCCACCTCTGAAGTTTAAACGCCCCCCTCCCTGCCCCACCCACAAAAAAAAGGGGGTTTTACAATGGTGATTGCTATCTTGATCTTGAAAAAAACAGTTTGACTCATTGATGATTTTTGTGGACCATTTATCTTCTAAATAATCTCAATGACACAGGAGTTGAGGATTTATTTCTTCCTTTGATTTGTTTGGTTCTGTTGATTTACTTTAAAGAAAAAAATCTGTGAATTAGTCCCCCCATAATTTTTTAGATTGAGGAAGAACCCTTGAGAGTTATAGTATGTTAAAAATCTATTATTTTTCAGGAAATTAGATTTGTTAGGCTGCCTTGACTTTCATGTTTAGGCTATTTTTTTGTTTGGAAGAACAGATTGATGACAACCCAGTGATTATTCAAGGTTCTAAAACCTGGACTGGCATTTGAACTGGTAAAATTATAGCTTCAATCAACATTGGGTTGCAGCCGAACCAGTGGTAATTTAATATATATAGATTTCTGAATTTTATATAATATTAAAATTTACATATTACAAATAAATTATAATAAATAATAAATTAATTTTACCTAAAAAAATAAATAATAAGTTAATTATTAAATATTACTAATTTTAAATATTGTACAGTAAGTTTATTATACACAAAAATAAATTTAAATATTACATAAAGTATTTGTTTTATAATTATGTTAGGATTAGGATTTATAATCATGTTAGAATGATCTAATAGTTTGTTTAGATTTTTTTTATTTAAATTTTAAACTTCTAGATAAGGGCAATTAGTCATACCTTTAACCCTATAAATAGTAACCTCACATCATCATAAAATTATGAGCAGAGTTATTTAGGAATTTTATTCTTTCAGTAACTATAAGGTGAAGGCTAGTGAATGGTTTTATTGAAATCTTTAACAAAATTATTTATTCTTTTTTTTTTCTTTAAGAAATGTGCTAATTTTATGTTCAATTCATAGCAAAATACTGCTTTTCTTGTGGCGAAATCTAGCTGGACTTTCTTCAATTTTGTCACCTCTAGCAGTGTGAAATAAAAAAATTACTATGGAATATAATATCCACAAGACCACAACTTTATAATGTGATTAGTTCATTGTAAAATATGGATATATTCTATTACATTGCGTGGCTTTATGCTTGAGGGGGCCTGTGTAATTTCTTTCAAATTCAGCAGAGTTTGGGATGATTTACAATGCACGATTTTTCCCTATTAAAATTGCTATTTAAATGGTGAAGAGTTTTATTTGGTTTTATTTAGGGCGGCCTTTTATCCTTGTACTCCATATAATATATTCTTCAACTGAATTATTATGTTTAACTTGTGATCACATCCTATGGACAACAGTCACCTTGCGAACTTTTCATATACTGATTTCTACTTTATGATTGCTTAAATTGTTGTTCTATTCAGCTTGCTTAAATTGTGATTTCTACTTGTGATCACATATACTGATTTCTTGTTCTATTCAGCTTGCTTAAATTGTTGTCAATGTCTTTTAACTTCCAGCTGGAATAGTTTCTTGATCAAATAGTAGGTACACACACTAACACCTTTACAATTGATCAATATATGGCAGAAAATTTGGACCATGTGACGATGAAGCTTCCAGTGATCTACTTGTTGGATTGTACATTGAATGACTGTGATTTGATACTAAAGTCTTTAGATCAGGTATGTGGCACTATGCTTTCCTCAGACGTTTTATCTTCTTTTTCTAATCCTCTGTCATTAAACCACTTCTCCTATATAATTTATGTAGTAGTTTTTACATAGAATTGTCATGTTTCTTATTTGTGTCATTAGTTGAGAGGTATTAAGGATTTGGGAAAGTCTTGTAAGTAAAGCTAAATATAACTTCTAGTAAAATGTCTTTGTTGGGTCACACTGTCACAGCATTTGTGTAAATACTAGATAGAGATTTATGGGAACAATTGTATACACACAGTCATTCATTCTTTTATAATGTATTGTGTTTCGTTCTTTCCTTTTCTTTTCTGTCCCTGGCTTCCCCACGAATATATGAATAAATAAAACTAGTGACAGTATTGTATGTTTGTCTGATCCTATATATAATTCACAAAGGTTTGTGTGCCAAATAAATAAGCTTACCAACCAACACTTGACATTGCCCCTTATCAACAGAAGAAGCATATTTCCTAATTCCAATCTTGTTAATTTGTCATTGCTTGCCAATTTGTAATATTTTGCACTTTGGGCAACAAAAAGCCAATATTCCCCTCTGGTTAATTTGGTTTGGTGTCTTTTGAAATTGCAGAGGGAAGTTTATCCTGCTCTGGTTTTATTTCCAGCAGAAAAGAAGAAACCTCTACTTTATGACGGAGATGTGGCAGTACTTGATGTAATTAAGTTTGTGGCTGAGCATGCAAGTTATGTCAATCATCTTATCACTAAGAAAGGTAATTACTACGTTGAGTTGTTGAGGGACATTCTATTGCTGTCCGAGGTTTATCAATAAGGAGCTAATTAAATAACAATAATGCTATATGTCGGTCAATTTTTTTCATCATATTCATGCTCATTGTTGTCACTTTTTCTTGTCTATGAACTGTTTATATCTAAAGATACATGCGGAGCACATATATTGATGAATATTCTGGAGCTTAAAGGTGATTGCAGCATTTTTTTTTATCCTAAATACAAAAAATTGATTGCAGCATGCAATATATTTTCGGTGCTGCATGTCTAAGCTTACATTCAAACATAAATCTGATTGTTCTGATGCTATGCGGTTTTACCCATTACATGATGCTTGCTGATTTTTCCAGAGAGAGTGAGGGGGAATCAATTTATATTGTTGTAACTTATAAGAATTAACATTTTTACATTATTTAATATCTTATTTCTGGAAGTGATTTTTATTGATCAGTCTCTTGATTTGGAAGCTATTATTACACTGATCTTGCATCCCAGACATTCACTATGTAATTAGATAGGTTGAAGGAGTCTCTTTATATGTAAAATTTTTATTGAATGTTAATGTTGTAGTATATTCTTACGGTATCAAATAATGTTGGTCTGATTTGAAGTTTTTATAGATATGTTTATGATTAGAACTTTAAATCCACCAGCAGATTTAGTGGAAAGCTTATGCTATAAAAAGTTCGTCAATGGTATAAAAATTATTTTGGTTAATACTGATTATAATTGGTTCCTCCTATATGTGTGTGTATATATATATCTATGAGTAATTTGGGATATCTCAAGTGATAGTAATTTTGGGTGAGAACTGAGAAGATTAATTAATTACCATTAGATAAAAGAAATTAGTAATAAGATTAATGCGGTGATTGTAATGACCATAATATGTAATAATATCTTGCTTGGTTGCGTATATAGCTTTACTGTTTAGTCATATCTTACCTAAAATCACTGCTCACTTCTCTCATTATATAAACATAGTGTTTAAATTTGGTATGCTAAATTTCTACGCTCTCCTTGGACCACCGGAGCAGAAAATCCAAGACTGAATTTGAGTTTCTAAGTTCTGTACCTAATCCTCATGTTTATGGTGGCAGTTTTGTGGCTTCCTCAAAGGGAATATAGTAATCAGAATCTATATAGTACTTTGCAAACTGATATTCATAAGGAATCTGTTGAGAAATCTAGAATTATCTAGAATTATTTTATTTCTTATTTTATCATTATCTTTTAGGATTAGAATTATCTTATCTTATTATTATCTTTTAAATTAGAATTTGATTTATATTGTCATTATCCTATCAAATAGGATTAGATTAGATATCTTTTGTTATTATCTTTTCCAAGTAGGATTAGGATTCTAACTTGATTAGGAATATTTTCTCTTAATTAAGCATCGTAAACCTTTTTGTTTATGATTAATAAGATTACGAATTCTATTATCTAAAAATCAACAGAATCACTATATGCAAACAACAAATATCATGGAGCACAAGCTCAGGAGAACAGGATGTCAGACAAGGTGGTCAAACCCAACCAGATAAAAGCACGTGTATCGAGTGGATTGGATGAAGCATTGCCTCGCATAACAGTTGGTTCAGTGCTAGTTGCCACAGAAATGCTTCTGGGAACACAGCCATTTGATAGATCGAAGATTCTCATTGTGGCAGCTGATCAGATAAATGGGTTTCAGGGTCTAATCATTAACAAACATATAGAATGGAGTTCTCTACCTGAGCTAGAAGAAGTCTATAAAATACTGAAAGAGGCTCCACTTTCCTTTGGAGGTCCTGTGGTCAAAAGTGGAATGCCACTTTTATCTCTGACTAGAAGTGTTCCCACAAATAATTTATTAGAAATCCTGCCAGGAGTTTACTTCCTTGACCATCAAGAAACAATCCGTAAAATTGAAGAGCTGAAATCGGCAAATCAATCGGATGTTAATGGCTACTGGTTTTTCCTGGGGTACTCAAGTTGGGATTGGAGCCAGTTGTTTAATGAGATGGCTGATGGAGCATGGAATTTGAGTGAGGATGGAATGAAACATTTGATTTGGCCGTGAGTGTTGGCTTGGCGTTTAGCTTTCATCTATGATGTACTGTGTATTTGACATTTGTGATGTCCTTTGTTTTTTGTAGAAATAATGCACAAATGCATGTATAGTAGAAACAGGGTAAATTACCATGAGGTTTAATGAAACATTACTCAGTATTCCGTTAAATATAAAATTTTAAGTATTGCAGCTTAAAATTTTATTTTAGTGGCATGCATGACGTTGATATTCAATTAGAGCTTTTTAACAGAAGCAGAAAATTATGTGGACCCTAGATTTATGGCTAAACTGTGGATACTAGGAAAAGATGAAAGAGTCCTGTCGTGTTACGGTGGGGGCAGTTATTTTTTTGCTTTTTTGTAAGAGTCTTCTCAAAATTTTAGTTCATGTTTAGAAAGTATTTAATATCTTAAATTTGAAATATCAATCTAAATTTTATTTCACGCATGCAAAATTCCTTTCGATCATCTGAAAGTGAAAAAATAATTAACCAATTTGTCTGATCAACAACTACTTTTTAGTCAGATTATGATAAATCAATGATGATAATTTAGATGAGAAAGTTTACTTACAAAGATATTTTGCACGCAAAATTTAGAATTTAAGGGTTTAATTGTTAAAATTTTGGAGGAGTTTGTTGTAACTTAGCCTTTATTTTTTTTTTATTATTCTAGTACTTTTTTTTCTTTTTAAACTAATCTTATAAGTTTAGGATTATATGGAAGTTATTTCTAATAAAATTATACAAGAAAGGGTATGGAGGGAATAGAAGGTTGGAGGCGAATTTGTCACATATCTTATTTTTATTGAAAAATTATATAATAAAGATATATATATATATATAAAAGAAAAGCAGAAATCTTGCACTTCACATAACTATTTTATGCTTATTGTAACTCAGAGATCAACAAGGAAAAAAAAGAGTACAAAACAAAAGAACGACTAGAATACGCTGTAAGTATTTTAAAACTACTTAATAGCGAGTAGGACACAGATTGAGTGAAGAATCATCAATATGACTGACTACAAGACAGGAAAGAAAATCTCATCAAAAAGTATGTACACTGTTCATTTTGAGGGTGCCAAAAACTACCCTCTTTCATATGGAACAATATGGTAGAGTGAACGAACAGTCTAAACCCAAATGCAGAAAATGGCTGAAGATGAAGCGACAGCTCCTACGACAGATACAAAGCTTCCAAATAATCATCAATGTAGGCTAAGCTGGGCCAGTGATCTGTACGAATTCGAACTAAAGTTGAAACATCACAGACTTCCATTTGGAATAGTAAATGAAACCTTGGAGGAAGAAATATCAAGACTAGAATACAGCCTAGGTTTCTTTTTCTGCCACTGCTAATTCCCCCCTTCTCATATTCATCATTGTAAGTAAGAAAAAGGGGGCCTGTACTGAAACTAGAAACCGATGCAGCATCAAGGGAAGCATCTGAAGCATCATCCCAAATGATGTTTTGGATGATACCCCCTCCCCTTACAATATCAATAAGAGGCTCCCCAGTCACACCAACAACAAAGCGTGCCAGGTGGCGCTCAGTCGACTGGATCAAAGAGGTTGCAGGGATGTCAAGAAGCTTCACAGATCGGGTTCCACTGATGGCTACGATCCCTTTGCTTCCTTTCAATGGAAAAGTCTCCCGTCCAGTGTTAGAGGATGCCCCACATGCCTCCCATAAAGCAGTGAACAAGTCTAAGTTGTAGCGAGGTATTGCATCTGCTGCAATGTCAGATGGAATAATAGCCTTGAGAAACATGTCTTCTATGCCTACGGTAATTCCCTGAAGCTGACCTTGAATGATTTGTCCATTTTCTGCATTTGTTTCAATGTGAACATCAACAATACCTGGTGTTGGTTCCCTTGGCTCCAATTCGATCACTACAGAAGCTCTTGATTTATCCTCTTCTCTGGAACCGTTATTTACAGGAACAATGCTTAAAGAAAGATCCTGAGATACATCAGCATTACTATAACTTTCACCAAGAAGAAAAGGTATGCGATAGGATGGAATGGGCCCATATGGAGCAGAAGATGAGAAATTTAATACAGTGGCATATATAGCAGGAAGGGCATCTATCTCTTCCAACGGTGTGGCAGTGGTCTCAAATCCCAATAGGCGATTGAAATTACTAGACTCAAATCTCAAACTACACAGTATTCTAACTCTCAGTCCTGGCATATATCTGAAGTCAGGAATGCAGGAAAAGTACCTCCTTAATGTGTTCAAGATCTCAGAACCTTTGGAATCCATCACACGCAGTGGCTCCTGAGGCTGGCTAATTCTACCAGCTTCAGGAATAATCTGTTTACGAGAACTCTCTGCAAATTCCTTCTCCTCAACAGGAGCGTCACTGTCCCTGACACCTTCCAGATAAACGGGTTTACTGTTGCTAACACCCAAATTTGATAACGACAAAGACCAAAATTGTTTGACAAGCAATGATGTCATGCGTTCAATGTGAATGCAGGATGATAAGTTCTTCAATGTCTTGAATTTTTGAGAAAGCCGAGGTGAATGAATGCTGTAAAAAGAACTTGACTGCGAAGATGGTGAGATGCCAATGATCAAGTCCCCAAGGTTCAAGATGTCTCTAAGCTTCTTTCCTGGAATGCAGATCAGCATACGCAAGTAGATTCTGCATGAACAGAAGACAAAATAGCAAACATTGGAACAGTAAGTGTAGTGAAATCTTTGCAGTTTGAACTTTGAACTATTCCAAGGTAGCTTTAAGTCCAAGAAAAATAAAACAGAAAAAAATGGGATTATATAAACAGAAGAAATGACACATTGTTCAATACCTTGCATTGTCGCGAACTTCTAAATCAGGATAATAGAGACAAGTAAAAGCAAGTAGGCGAGATAATCTAAGAAACAATCTAGAACTATGGTGGTACATCAGAATGGTCCGACAAATTCCGAGAACCCTACTTCCCTGGGACCAAGATTTCATTCCAGTATCTGGGCCATGTTTCTCCACAAGGAAAAGCATGAAATTCGTGAGCAGCTCCAACAATCCACGTGGAGGTATTGTCTCATTTTCAGCAATTCTATCAAACAATGGGAAGTATGAAACAAACTTATAATCCGTTCTCACTTTTGGAAGCAAGTGCTGGTCAAAATTCTGAAGTAAGCGCTCCCCCAACCAAGAATGCTTTTGACAGGAAAGGAAACGATCAATGAATGCAACAATAACTGGAACCAGTCTCGGACCATCCAACATCATGTCCACAAGCATACTCTGAAAAATAAAACTTCAATTTCATATTTCAAAACACCGAGCATGATTGAATAAATAAAAATCAGTTTGCCATAAATTTTCAATCATGGAGCCTAGTCTTTTTACTAACTAATGAATTTCACATTGTTTAGGAGTCATTGAATTTATTCTTGTTTAGAAATCTTACATTTAGTTATTTCTGAGTAATACTCTCTGGTTCTATTGTGATGATAGAAGAGTAATTGTATCTTCAAAATTGCTTGTAATTCATCTATATATCTAGATGTTTATCTTGTAGTTTAACTCTTTTTGAAATGAAGGTACAAAAGGGCTGACGAAGGGGTTTTTCTATTCTTTCAGCCTCCAAACTTTGCCAACCTTATCTTTGCTTTAAGCCTAAATTTCAACAACCTTACAAACCAAGTTCATGCAACATGAGATGCTATACCCTAGCCAACTACAACACTCCTTATATGGCCAGGCCAGTCCAAATCTAGAATAAGATAGCAAAAATGCTATGAGGATTTGTCTTCCTTCAACTGTTCATTCATCAATACACTTGAAGACTTCATCAATAAATGCATAACATCCACGTATCCAATCATAGATGGTACTTTGAGAAACAAAGAAATACAATCCAAAATTTACAAATTGAATTGATAGAAAAAAGTTAAACAAAACGACAGTTTTCCAGGATACTGAAAGTCTCCCATTGTAGAACCTTATTTATAAAATTAACATATCATCAATCATAGACATAACATTCAGAAAAGAGAGTCCATTTCTACAAAATAGTTCCAGAATTAAACTAACATTTTTAACTCACTCCAGTTCCCTCTAAATTGACCACTAATCATTCTGTTCTAACTACCTTATCAATGTTTCACAGAGAATTATCTCTAGTAACAAAGTTCTACTAAGGGAAGAGTATCATAATCACGGGAGTAGATTAGAATCTTTGGAGAACAAACTAGAGCAGAGACATAAATAAGTTAGGTGGGGAAAAGGAAAGGGAGAGAGAATTACCTCTAAAATACGGAATATCATGGAGTTCATCAGATCTCTCGTGGTAGATGGATCATTATCCAAATGAGACGATGAACTTATGACAAATTTTTGTAAGGTACGGAACACAATAGCAGTTTCTGTGCTCCATGGAGGCAACCATTTGAAAGAGGATGCACAAACGAGACCATCTTCAAATAGCTTAACAGAATTAACTGAGTAAACCTCCTCATGCGAATGATCTTTCGCTCTCAAGATATCAGCACATATTGAACAGAATGCAAGAAGGTCAAGTTTCAAGGCTTTCAAAGAAAGTGGATCAAACAAAGTCGGATAGAAGGCAGTGCACAATTTGATGACAGGCTTAGTTTTTCCAACATCCTTACAGAAAATCAATTTACTGAAACCCAACAACCACTGAAGTGCTAGCAATCGAAAGACCAAATAATGTTGTGCTTCTCTCGAAATTAACAAAAGCCGTCGGGATATCTCCCCTTCTTGCCCATCAAAAGCATCTAAGAAATGCAAATACATCATCAAAACAACATGACATAGCATAGGGTCATACGAATAAATCATTCCAAAAAACTGCACCTTCAACATGGACGGCTGCAACTCCAAAGCCACAGCTACTGGCATTATCATAGCCATAAACTCCATCATCCCACATGGGGTCATAACCTGAGGCCACTCAAGCAAGAAGGCCATGGCCCTCCTCAACTCTTTAAAATTCAATCCTGAAATCTCCCTATTGGAATCCAACAACCACTGGGGAACATTGAAAGGAACCATTGGTACAGAGGTATTCAAAATAGACACATTCAATTTCTGAACCACTATGTTATATATCACTGACGTGAACAACAAAATATAGCCCTGCGAAGCGTGAGTGCGCTCATTTTGGCACAAGCCCCACAAATGCCCAACAATCTCAGAAAGCAGACAAGGGTTTGCAATCTCCAATTCTCTCAGACACTCACAGGCTATAGCACGAGTGTGACGGTCCAACCCATGATTGGGGCGATTAATTAGCGTCAACAACAATTCAACCAAGCTCACAGTATATTTCCCCTGAAACTTATCAAAAGCATCAAGACATATAAGAATCGATGTGGTGGAGAGCATGAATTGGTCTTTGAAAGTGAGAGTAATGTGAACCCCATCAACTGGAGCATGAATCACAGCTCGAAGAGTATCGAGAAGGCGATCGAGGAAGTGGGGTTGATGGTCGTGGGTGAAAAGGGAATCGGAGAATTCTTCGAGGAAGACGAGGAGTTGAAGCTTGAGAGAAAGAGGGAAGTCCTTCTTGAGAAGGGAGGAGAGAAGAAGGTCGAGGAGAGAAGGGAATGGATAGAGAGAAATCCATTTGTTGCGACGAAAACCACCGAACTGAAAATCGTCGATGAGGGTTTCCCAATCAAGAGGAGAGAGAGGCTTCAATGGTGGCTTCTCCGACATGGTTGGTCGGAGACGGACATCAATTTGCCAGATTGTGAGGCGATGGAGACGAGGGATTGCGAGAATGGCTAAATTGCCAATTTGATCCCTAAAAATTTTGGGCAAAATAACATTTTAGCCCTACACAATAATGAATAATTGTAAAACGGCCCAATATTTATGGAAATGACCATTTTGCCCTTGTGATTTTTGATTGAATGAATGAGAGTATAGGTAATTTTAGGTATGTATATAGGGGTATAATTGTAATTGAGTGTGTTTGATTATAAAAAAATCATGATTATAATTTAATCAGAAAAAAAACGTAAACGAANTGCCATTGTTGTCCAAAAACTTTAAAAAGTGATCGAAGATTTTCTTTAATATTTAATTCTTTATGAATAATTTTTTCAAAAAATTAAAGTAATTTTATTTTTTAATTATTATTAATTATAACAATAATTATTTCTTTTGTTATTTTTCAATTCCCCACTCCTTAGTGGACAAAGTGTCAATATAATAATGAGAAGAAATAAAGCTATAATCTTAATCCTACAATTTGCATTCTTCTCTGGAAGAAGATAAACCTACAACCCTAACTTCAAAGTTTGAGATGCATTTCATGTACAGGGATTGCATGTACAACTAGTGGAAGCTGCATTGAATCTTCTTCCTTAGATTCAAGCACACTCCACAATTTGGTGGTTGTAGTTGTAGCCTAATATATATCTCTCATATATGGTGAAATTAAGCAACATAGCTTTTGGATGTCATGGGTTTTAACTTTTATCTACATAGGATACGTCTTGTACAGAAGGCTATCCTCCACATCCAAAGTTTTTTTGACCTATTGTGTGTTCTATACTTTCAAAATTTCAGCATTTGTGGCTAAATTCATGAGCATTTATAAAGGAATCCTCATTGCAACATTTGGCTGAAGAGATCAGATCATGTTTTTTTTTTGTCCATGCAACATGTTTACTGCAATGGACGTAAGTTTGTACTTAGTATTATGTGAGATATGTTACGTGTTTGCATTGCAATGATTAGTGATATTTGATATGCGTTATCGTTTGTTCAGGCTCTGCATTTGCCAAATGCATTTGTTGCTCTAATTAACTTCTACCTAAATAAGAACAAAAAATTAAACAAAACGTAGAAAAGAGCCATTCTGCCTTGCTTTCGCGGGTATAGTTTCAGGAATTGTCTTGTCTGTAAAGATAAAGGATCAATTTAAGTACAGACACAGGATCAATTTAAAATCTTCCTCCAATGATCAATTCGAAATCTACTTTATATATAAAGAACTAATTTAAAATATCATAAATACATACCAGACTAAAGTAAAACAAATGAAAATANGGTGTGTTTGGGTGAGAAGTATGTAATGAAATGAGAAAATTATGTAATGAAATGGTAATGAGAAAATTATGTAATGAAATGGTAATGAAAATGGTGTTTGGATAAGTTTGAGATGTAATGAAAAAAATTGGATGTGAAATTATGAAAATGTGTATGTAATGATTGTGGTTGGTTGAAATAATTGTATGGGTTTTTTAAAATTGTATAGGGGTAGAATTGATAATTGATAATGGAANTTGAATATATCCGATATCCGATACGCAATATATGTTAATTAAAATAAAATAATTAAAAATATAATAAAATATTTATATTATAGGGTATCGGATACCAGATACTCTAACTATCCGTTCAATTCGGACAGATACCGGATAGTTGAGGTAATATCCGTATCCATCCGATATTCGGGGTAATTTTTATTTTTCACTACCCATACCCTATCCGATATTCGGTATACGACAGATATCAGATATTTTTTAAGGGTAGATTCAAACGGGTATCCTAGACACCTGCCCAAATTGCCATCCCCAGCAACAATCTAAAAGTTTGGCTTTAAAAAACAAGGTCAAAGTCCTATTTTGGTCCCTTATGTTTGCTCGTTTTGGTCCCTCGGTTTTTTTCGTTATGTTTTAGTCTCTCATGTTTGCTCAAGGTTCTGTTTTGGTCCCTCATGTTTGCTCAAAGTTCCATCTTCGTCCCTCAAATTTCTAAAAAGTTTCACCGTTAGTCCCTCACTCTTTTCCATCCACTTTTTCCGTTAAAAAAAGCAAAAAAAACTAACTTTCATCTCCCAAAATTTTTCCTCTTTTATATTAAGGTCCTTCCCTTTTGTAAAAGAGCAAAATTATTTGGAGATAAAAGTTAATTTTTTTTTCTCCTTTTTATAACAGAAAAAGTAGATGGAAAAGAGTTAGAGGTTAACGGTGGAATTTTATAGAAACTTGAGGAACCAAAACAGATTGAGAAAAACTTGAGGGACCAAAAAATAACTTTTAACAAACATGAGCAACCAAAATAGAATTTTGAGCAAACATGAGGGACCAAAATAGAACTTTGATAAAAAAAAAAAAGTGTGCACACAGGAGGAATCAGTCGGTTATGCTACCTGCGGTCAGCCACAGAAGCTTCTAGGTTCCTCTGCGTCTTCTCCAGCCAACTTCTGATCGCAATGGTTCGTTCTTCTTTCTCCTTCTCCACTTAGTCTTCGTCTTTATTCCTTGTTTCTTTTTCCTTTTTTCTTTTTTCTCGATCATATTCTTTCACCGGTCATTCATGTTATCTCAAGATTATTTCACCATTTTGGGCCACTGATGAATTCTTCAGTTCCTACCTCCATCCCTCTCACATCATCTCTGGTCATTCTGTCTTTTTCCCGGAATCTTTTTCGTTTTTAAATAATTATTGTTAATTAGAATTTGGGTTGAATTACGAGGTCATTCTAGTTAATTTTGTAGTACTTATTTCAGTCATGTGCATCACGCCTCGCTGAGAAATATATGCTGTTTACATGAATGTAGCTTTTGGAATCTATACCTTTTTGGGCTACTTGAGAATTGAGATTGAGTCTTCTGCTAATTGGTGGGTTTCATGGGAAAATATGGGGTTAAGATTGCATTTAACATGCTAAGCGTATATGCTTTGAATGTTGAAGGATGCAGCTGCAAAGACAACTAGTGCTGTGCTGTCTTGTACAGATGATGTTGTTCTTCCCGTACGTGCTGTTTATGATGCTATTGGAGACATTGGAAATGGAAGGGTTGAAAACTGTGATCCTATAGTTATTACATGTGTATCATCTCTAAGTAATTTTCTAACTCCTCTAATGGCATATTTACTATGCTTAGTTATTTTATAGATTGAACTTAGGGGTTGTTATCGCCTTGCTCTGTTGATCCATGTTTATTCCATTGCTGATATATAGGTCATTTCAACTTAATATTGCCACTGTGAAATAGGTTTAATAATTCCAGTGAGATAGGTTTGACACTAGAATCCCTTGATAATAGGGGTAGTAAACCTAGTTTATCCAAATCTTTATTAAAAAATTAAATTTTAAACAGTTAGGAACTCAAACTTCTAACAAGTGGATAAGATTTGACTCCAAAGTCCTAACAATTGGATTGGATAATACGTCAAACTTAAATATGTCTTTATCAGATAAGATTCCTATTCAATAATTTGAATACCAACAATATTAAAGAGTGAAAGTTGAGGCTGGTAAAATTTAATTTTCCTAGGCACATATTTGATATTTTGTGTTTATGGATTTTACTTTTAGTTTAGTTAAAGAAATCAGTTTTCACGGTTTAATCTTCTGGGGAACAACAGGCAAGTTGCCAGTGGAATCTTCGTCTATGGATGTTGTCATCTTAATCTGGCATTCACTTGATTCTCCTAATGATCAACTGGTTCAAGAAATCCTCAGAGTATTAAAAGTAGGAGGGACAACTCTGATTCGCAAGCCTTCTCAGTCTGCTGTGGGTTCTATTGATAAGGTAATAATTATGTCAATGTGCTTGGGTGGATTCATATCATATGGGTGGTACTAATTTTGGGTTTGGGTTGGATCAATTTGACAAATTATTAGTGGATCAGCTTGACTATTTAGAAGTGGTTGTTATCCATTTAAAACATTTGTGGTTATTACAAGACTGATGATCCATTAATCTACTTATATGTATATTATTATTTTAATTTAACCTTATTAATCATTTGTTGCAATTTCATTGATCTTTTTAATACTTTTCTCATTATTCTAAGTTTTTTTTTTCCTCCAAATCCATGCAATTAATCATAATCCTTTAAAGATCACTCCACCAAACATGGTTCATAAAATGATTTGAGATTCTTTCCTTTCTCCTTTTTTTTTTTTTAATTTATACTTATTATTCATGTTGGGTCATAGATATTATCTTAAGAGAGAGGAAGAGAGTGGGTAAATGAATAGTGAAGTAAGAAGGTGTGGGTTAAAAGTTGATCTTGGGCTGATTCATTAAAACCCATGCTAAAATAGTTTGGCTGATAACCAAACCCATTTATAAGCTAACCTAATTGGTTGGATAGTGGGTCATATTAAAGTTGAGTTAATTGTTTAAATGGTAATGGGATATACTGGCTACCTCTGATTGTAAGACAGGTTAATTTTCACTATCTTGCAGGTGATATTGGATCTTAAGCATAAATTACTGTTGGCAGGGTTCTCAGACCCATCAGAAGTCAAGCCTTCTGGGGTTAGTTTTTTTTTTGGTTGCCATATGGTCATAGTTATTCTTTTTCTTCATTTATTCAGTTCCCCCCATTTTTGTCGTTATACATGAACAGAACATATAGTGGTGAGTTTGAAGCATTTGAAATGGTCATAATGTTATTTGTATCATAAATAATGCTGTATAAATGATTTTATATGCTATTGCATCTTTAAATTTTATTTATTTATTTACAACTATTGTTGTCAAGTAAAAAGGCAAGTAAGTTCTCATTTTGGACATAGTTATTAATTTTAGTGTGGATTAGATTTATGTAAAGCTTTTTATATCTTCGCTATCAAGTTCACAAATAAGAATAAGACATGAGCTAAAAGTTTAGTATGAACAGTTATCAGAGAGAGAAAATTTGAAGATTTTTTTTAGAAATTTGTGTTATAGTATGATTGGTGAACTTAATACTAAAGACATCGAGAACTTTGCCTATGTTTTTTTACCCCCTTTTTAGCATTGCTTATCTTGTTTCTTTCATTATACTCTTTATCTCACTTGTCTGCATCCTGGCAATATTTTTTCAGCTAGTGTTTGCTTCATAGTTTTTGACTAGTGAAGTATTGGGTCATTGAGCCATAGGTATTTTTCCTACTTATGCATTGAGAAACTTACAGATTCTAATAGTCGGTGTGTTTTGCATGTCACATAGATTAAAGCTAAAAAGCCTTTGTGGAAAATTGGTACTTCTTTTGCTCTCAAGAAGGTGGTGAAGAGTTCGCCTAAAGTGCAAATTGATGATGAATCAGATCTGATTGATGAAGATTCTCTTTTGTCTGAAGAGGATTTAAAGAAACCCCAACTTCCTGCTGGTAAGATTACTTTTCATTTTCAGTCATCAATTCGTTGGTTTCCTTCCCTCTTGTTCCATAACATGCTTGCGCAGTAGGTGATTGTGAAGTTGGAAGTACAAGAAAAGCCTGCAAAAACTGCACCTGTGGGAGGGCTGAGGAGGAAGAGAATGTATTGAAACTAGGATTGACTGCAGAACAGATTAATAATCCTCAATCGGCTTGTGGCAATGTATGTCCTGTTCTTTTTGTCTTCTATTTTTATATTTCTTTTTTCTTTCATTTTTTGGATTGGGAGAAGGGGGGGAGGATATGTTATGTTAATACATCTACGATTCCTAATGTGCTATGATCATGATGGTTTAGGAGTAGTGTGGGTTAAGATGGTTTGGAGATCATTCTAAACCATTCAAACCCCAAGTTTCAGATTATTCTAAATTGTGGATTTTGAATTGCTTCGAATTGTTATAATTTAATTTTCCTTTTTAACCCTATCACATTTCCTTATTTTCTTTATCATTTATTTTTTCCTTTTTTTCTTTAACCATTCTCTTCTTTTTTGTATTGCAATTTCTTTTTCAGTTTGGACTTATCCCAAATATGAATATATATATTTACTCCTCATTTTTCTTTTTCTTTTTTTTCATAGAAAATTAAGAAACTTGATAAACATATATTATGCATGTGTCACTTCACACCACATGTTCTTAAATTGGGAGAGTTGGGAAAACAAATAAAATCAAGGACATATTTTATATAAATATGTAATAAATTATCATAAATATAATATTGAAAACTTCATCATTTAGACCTACCTTACCTTAATATCAACCAAAGAGTAAGAATAGGTTACTCTTTTGTTTCTTTATTAAACTTCCATTAAATAGAATTAGATTTCTAATTCACACCACTCCACCCTAATCTACACCACTTCCTTCATTAATGACCATCCCATTTTACACTTTTTAAAAATTCCAGTCAAGTCCTCTAGAGGTTTTAGTTTTGGAAGAACAGCTGATTTTTGAGGTTTAGTTATCTGTTTTTCTTTTTGATCCAGAAGGTTTATTTATGGGGTTGATAGTTTTAATTTTGGACAAATATGAAATCTAATGAAATAATTCTTGAAGTGACGGCTGGTTTATTAGCACCTATGTTATTGATAATGAATTTAACTTACATTTGGTGAAACGTTATAGAACAATAATTTTATTCAGCATTGGTATAACAAGTTCAGGATATGTTTCATGTCAAGGTCTGATAATGAGCTCTTTGAAAAATATTGTGGGATGCATTCTGTCAATGATTGTGCTATTTGTGTCATTCAATAATGCTTTGATGCTTCCTTGGTAATTGACATTCCTCTCAAAATTCTTTAATCTGCAGTGTGGTCTAGGAGATGCTTTCAGGTGCAGTATCTGCCCTTACAAGGGTCTGCCTCCCTTCAAACTAGGAGAGAAGGTGCTCTCTCTCTCTCTCTCTCTCTCTCTCTCTCTCTCTCTATATATATATATATATATATATATATCTATTTATCTATCTTTTGTTTATTTGGACTAAATTTAGATAAAATTCCTTATATATTTGCATGTTCCCTAATAAAAATGTGACTTAAAAATTGTGTATAACTAATCATGATAGAAAGAAAATATTGAACTCACATTTTGTATAACTAATCATAAAAGAGAGAGTATATAAATCAAGCTTGTAATTGGAAGAACTTCATAGCAAAGATATAAGTAACCTTATCAAATTTTTTTCCTTTTTATTGGCCTGAATATCTATCTATTTCAGCTTCTTAATGTCTGTGTATGTGTTATTTTTTTTTATATATGCACGCTTACTTCAGCTTTCACCTCATTATTTTTATGCAGGTAGCCCTGTCCGGTAATTTCCTTGCGGCTGACATATAATTAATATTGTGATAAGTTGTGGTGGGATTGGGATATAAATTATAATGAATCGCTCTTGCGGAGCCTTGGCCATTTTGTTTATAGTCAGTTTTAGTAGATATGCTAGGGGAGTTGTTTGACTTCTATAGAACTTTAACGTTGACATACAGAACAGGATATGACGATATGTCATGATATAAACACCTTGATACTAATTAGTAATTACATAGAGGGGGGAAAGAGGTTATTTGATGATAGCTAAAAGTTTTTGTTATCTGACATCATAGGGATATTGTTACAATTTTATCCTTTGTTTATCTATTGTATTTATAAGGAACTAGTAACACATCATGAATATGCTTTCATCAGTTCATCCCGCCGTTGTTTGGATGTCAATTGAACTCAATATTTGCTCATTTCTTTGTAAGAGTTTGATGTTTAATGGGGATAATTCTTGTATCCCATTAAATTTTTTTTACAAAACATTCCATACTTTTTTTTAATTTTGTAACTCAATTCTTGGAATGAAGTATTTTTATAAAAAAAAACAAAAGAAAAGAAAAATAGCTTGTTGAATGAACTTTTAAAAAAATAGGTATAAAAGTCGGATTGTTCATAAGAATGGGTGCAGCTCGACAATTTCTAGAATTTTTCTTCATTCACAATATTAAATACTTGTAACTTTTTAATCTAGTTCACACCTTTTAAGATTTAAAAGTGCAGCTGCAATCTCGCACTGGTTCCCAAAAAAAGTATATGACAAGAAAAGAAAGAAAAGTGATTTCATTAATAAATTTTGTTGGTCCTATTTCCTTGCGTCATTTCACTGAATTTTGATACTTTAATTAAGAAACTCGTACCCGGAAGTAGATTGTATCATTTGGTGTACAATCATTTATCAACTACCAAAGAAAGTGGTCAAATGCAATTCACTAATATGGAAAGTTGTAACTAACTAACTAACAAGCTAATAGTCCCATTTGTGTGAACAAATAAATAATACAGTCAAATGAACGCTACAAGATATGAAGCACCGGGGTCTAGCAATGACAAGAAGTTTATGCCAACCAGACCATGAAAAATTCCAGGATCACCTGCGGTCTGAAAGGAAACAGATTTAAATACAACATCCCAGGAACTTAGCTTTTAGAATGATACCGGGTGCTCCAATATCAGGTTCCAAGGTATAGAAACTCAGTCTTCTGACAAGTCGGGAGAGAGGGAAAAGAAAATCAAAAGTGAAAACCAAGAGTTATCTTCTCTCGAGTGATCTCCCTGATTCTCGAGGAAACTTTGCCGATTCCAGTGTGTTTCTACCTTTGGTATCATGGTTCTCATCCCTTGGATCATGGGCCGACTTTTTCCGCCGCAGCATATCCTCTGCATATCGACGCCACAAAACTTCCCTCTCTTTTCTTGGAACCTTGTTGTACCGTGGATCAGATTTTAGGAGACGTTTAGCTGTAGACCATGAATTATAGACTGTTTTCCCATCGTTGCTTTCTTGAGATGCTGCTTCAGAAGTCAGGACTTCAGTTAACAGAGCTCTAAACTCCTGTGCACAACGCTGATCAAATTGGAAGAAGAACTGATGTTAGAGTTTTAACACATTTCAGCAAAAATGCTAATAGTAAACGTACTTATTATATTGAATCTTTGACATATAATATGATAAGCATCATTAATAACCACTACACACGAGTAGTATTGTATTATTCAACACATGACAAGTAATTGACCACTTCAAAACCAACTCCTAGGAGAAGCAATTGACATGTTTAACTTACCTCCTGAAGCATCTTTACATGTTCCCGAAAGAGCTTTTCGGTGTCAGATGGATCTAGATCAGGATTAGTCGCACGGCCTTGAGGATCCTTCTCTATTTTCGGCTTAGATTCCGTCCATGATGCCTAAGAAATGAGTAGAGCAAATAGTAAATATTTTTATTTTTACCAAGAAAATTAATAACTAAATTTGTGGGAAAACAAAGCAAATAACTACCGGGCACTCTGTTATGCAATCAGTTAATGACAACAGTATCTCACACTAAGTACACTTACCTTCAAATTTCTGATACATTTATATTTATTTATTTCTTCCTATTCAATCTTTCTAATATCTGTGAACAATGCCATTAGATTAAATGGTTTCAAAAAGGTTTTATTTTAAGTTTTCAAATAAGGAGCCAAGTCTGACAGGAAACTGATTAGATAAGGTCTTAGAGACTTGAGGTTCTGTTTGGGATTGCTTAAAATAAGCATAACGCTGCTTATTTTAAGCTAAAAGTACTTCCTACAATAGTTTAAGGTTTTGGAAATTTTCCAAATAGGTTTTGACGGAGCTTCCGAGAAGTTCTTTGAAAAATAGTACAAGCAGATACCTTGTAGAAATTATAATGTTACCTACAACTCTTTTTAATATTCTCCAAACACAAACATCTTTCACTACACTAATAAATTAATACAATATATATCATTATTTATCTTATCTACATATATATCCTTAATATATATATTGTAATTGTAATATGTACCGTTGAAAATTAAAAAAATCATATTTTTGGGGCAAAAACTATGCCACCGAGATTCTGAAATAATCTGATTCTTACAGGATGATGGAAAGGATACCAAGAGTCCCAAACTTTTGATTAGTCTGCCTAAGATCATATAAACAGGAGAGAACGGAAAATAGTTACCATAGGGTCTTTGATTGTCTCCACAAGTAAAGCCTGAAATGAGGTAACTGCCTCCTTCCTTCGAACTTTTAGTCGCACCCTCTCCATTTCCTGTTCTTCTCTTTCCTTCCTTTTGCGCAGTTCCCTTTCCCTCTCCTTCAGCTTATCCTGCAAATAACTTTCATGAGTCAAAATCTGCCTCATAATGAACAGCATATATGCATGCACCAATATAGATTCTCTAAAGTTAACTTCTAGGAAGACATATAAAGCAATCAGTCAATCAATAAATAAGCCAACACAAATAATGACAATGGATAAAGAACCAGATAAGTCTCTTCTAGGAAGAGTTCTTCTATGCTGCTGAGTATCTGCCAAATAAATCATTTTAAACAAACCTATTCTCAATCTTGTCTAAAAATTGTACAATATGTTTTTCAGAGAAAGAAGTTCAACACTATTTACTGACTTTAATCATAGAAGGACAATCAAATCTTGGCCTCAATGACAAGAACAAATGTACAGTAACTATCACCACATCTATCTAGCAGTTTGTTTGTAGACAGACATACTCTATGTTCTTAATCAGCTCGTATACCTGCTCCTCCCTTTTTGCTTTAGTCTCTCGCTCTGCTGCCTGTTCTGCCGCTTTTAGTTCAGATATATACTCATTGAACAAAACATCCCTCTCTTCATGTCGCACAGCCTTGTACCTGGGATCATTCCTTAAACTTTCTTTAACCTACAATCAAATGCCATTAATTAGCAACAGAAAGAGAGAGAGATCATGAGAAAATGCATACATAATAAGCTGAAAAGCTTTAAAGAAAGACGTTTAAAAGACATGGATAGAGTAAAAACAAGGAGAACCAAATTTTGATGTGCATAGTTTATACAATTCTCTTTATTATCTGACAGCTAGAGAGGAATGCCACGTCTTCAAGGGCATCCCTTTGCCCATGCATATGAGACAGGATTGTGTTTATGGCTTCACTTTGGTCTAAGTTCATAATATTCTTTTGTAAAAAAAATATCAATAAATGAAAACAGGCCAGACGTTTAGTAGGAAGAAAGTTTATATTGATACTCCTGATAAGAAAGTTTGGTCTATTCTTCCTCCCTTCTCTCGGGGGAAAAAAAGTTACTCTCTTCCCTTCGTCCTGATACTACAGGAAGAAGCTAATCTATTCTGGATCAGCATCTGTATCAACTAGTATACAAAATATGTATCAGAAAAATCAGGTGGAACAAGCAAAAGCTTCAGTTTCCCCTAGAAGCATTATTATATTCAGGAATTTTCTCAACTAAAAATTCTCTATGAAGGTTGACTGCTAAAGCTTCCAACTTCTTCAGTCGCCTGAACAAGATTCACAGTAAAACTCACCACAAAGCTACTTGAAGAACTAAATACTTAAAAATTAAATATGATAGAACAGAGGCAAACAATATTTTTTGAAACAGGAAAACATTCAAGGGAAATGTTCCAAAAACCTGTCAGAACATAGATGTGAAATTATTGAAAGTTCATCCATACCCTTGACCATCGGGAATTAACAGTTATATCTCCTTGCTCTTGAAGCATCAACTTAAAACTGGCAGCAGCAGCAGCCCGCGCTGCCTGGACTTTTTCTTCAGCAGCCTTCTTCACTGGCAGAACTCTGAGGCACAAATAAACCCCTCGTCAACCAGCATGACATTAACATGACATTTACCAAAATAACTCATTTATCGTATAAATCTAAAGAGCTTAAACAGCAAGGACTGACCAACAATTATCTGAAAACCTGCAATTACCCTACTACCTACAGAGACTCACTGCTATCACGGAGTATCAATGAAATTGCCTTTCTCTCCCTACTAAAAAGTTCAATATCAATGATTAATGAGGATACAAACAATGGAAACATTCAGACATAAACAATGAAAAATTAGAATGCTAAGCATGTCACAACATAAGTATATATCTAAAACTCCCAAATGATACCTGCAACTGTTTAGTGCTGAAAACCAACTTGGCTATCATTACTAGCATACAATATACAAATAATTGAAGAGAAAGATAAATGAAGCATCATGTTAAAACACTAAGAAGCACCTTTCATTCAACAAGTGTTCTCGATCTTTGCGATCCAAAGCCTCAAACCGTGGATCATCTCCCCATTTCTTCCGAAAAGTTTGATAATCAGTATTATGATTGATATCCTAAAACCAAATGAGAATTCAGAAGTTCAAAATCAAGGCAGAGATGCTTAACAGAGAACCATAAGAAGCATAATTGAACTTCAACTGGAAATACTATACAACCTCTGAGACTTCATCAAGTAACTGTTTAAATCCCTCTATTGCAGCTTTTTGAGCTGCTCGTTTTTCCTTCCGTTCCTCCTCAGCACGGGTCTTAACATAATGCTCAAACAAGGACCTCCTAGCAGAATAACTTGGTATAGCCTGAAATGACAAAAATAATTTACAATAAAAAAAACTGCAGAGGGCATCCCTCAAATAAACAGAAAAAAACAACTTAAAGATAAAATTTTTTTTTTAAAAAAAAGATATGAAATATAGAAATGAAGGGAAAAACAGATAATATGACAAAATCAACAATAACCAAAACCTAAATATATTATCTTAAGAGCATTTTCCAATACCACTATAAGTCCATCTGAGAACTCTCACTAAAGAACAATATGTTCAAATCCATAAGGCAGCCACAGAAACAACCTTATACCAAGAATACTGTTTAAAACAAACAAAAATTACACAAGAGTCCAGCATTAGAACTAAAAAATACAACAGATTCCTGCTGAACTAACACACTTCAAGCCCTAATTCTCTTTCTTCCTCCCAAATACTAAATATTGAATACAACATTAATGCTCCAAAGAAAATAACAGATATGAAAATCCTAATTCCTAAGGGCAACATGAATATACAAACTCAACATCCAGTAAAGCAGATAAAGGTTACAATCCTAGATACTCATGAACTCATGAGGAGACACCAACCAGAAGGAATAAATCAAATTGAAAAAGACACCAAAAGAAAGCATGTTTCATATCAGTAAGTTCTTGTAAGACTTCCTCAATAACAACCTCTATAATTTTTTAGCAAACTCTATTCATGAAAATAAGCCAAAGGTAAATCTGTATTAATATGAAATACTCCACATGGACGAATAAGACACGAAGGACACACTTTTCAATCTAATAAACTTAAACAACAGGTAAAAAAGGCTCAATTCCATGACAAACTTAATCCTCCTTTTTAAAAGTCAAAATTAAATTAAACATGACTGCCACAAGTATCAATCCCGAATCACAGATGTAATGATAGTGTGACAATTTAATAGTAATGTTGACAAAAAATATCAAAAGAAACAAAACCAAATATACCATTTCATTGGAAGACAGAAACATGCACAACCAACCTTTTTACAAGAATTCCAGTTGAAGGAAAGGCCACTAATTCCCGAACAAAGTAATGTATAATCTTTAGACTCAACAAACCTTAAAACGAGGATCAAAAACTATCTTTGGTAGTTCTTTCTCCCACTTTGAGAATGGTGCCACTCCTCGCTCCTTAAGCATCTCCTATATAATTCAAAGGTCCAAACAAACACATCAAACTGTTAGCATAGAGACATTTAACAAGACACATTGAAAGTGCATCTGAGAGTCTACTGCCGTGCACAAACATGTTTGAAAACAGCCAGAATCAGAAACATGAAAAGGAAACTCAATAATAGCTTTTCAATTAGACTTACAAATATACCGTGATGCATATAGAAGGAATTCCAAGTTCATGTTTTCAAATTATCATTTCCAAAGGAAGCAGGTAATGATAAATATAAGGAAGGAGGAAAAGAGAACAAAAGAAATAAGTGAGACATGTAGGGAAGGAATGAGAGAGGAGAGAGATAGTAGCCAAGAGGAAGTCAGACGTACACTTTAGACTGGATCATTTTGTTAGTTAATATCAAAATATAAGAGGATAAGGTGTCCTTTTCGAGAATAAAAAAAAATCAACTAAGGGAAAGGGCCACAAAAAAAAAGTTCATTCATAGGCTCAAAAAAGAAACAAATACTTTAACCAAACAAACAATGCAACAAATGTACCTTAAATTGATTGATACGATCCTCCTTTGAAGGTCCCTTGTCTTCATCTTCTGAATCTGAGGATGTGTCAGACATGTTAGCATCACCATTGGAATCCTTTTGTTTATCTCTGCTGTTTTCACTTTGCAGGCCCTTAGTAGTAGATTCCGGTGCCTTTGAACCATTTGATTCAGACCCTGTCTGTACTGATGGTGCTGGAATGGAAGAGGGAGTGATAGGAGTTCCTGAATCCTGTAGCTTCTTCTTGATTAAATCCAGTGCTGAAGATGAACCCTGTGAACTAGTGGATCTGAAAGCTGCAGCATCACGGCCACCAGTATTAATAGCAGGAGCATTCAAAGTAACCATTCCTGATCCTCTTTCAGACAATACATTAGCATTTGGAACTGACATTAAATTTTCTTTAGAAACATCACCATCCTGCTTCTTTTTCAATTCAGTCACCTCACTTGGGATTTGCCAGCAGCTTGTCTAACAAAGAACAAAGCAAAAAGATCATAACATAATTTGAATTCAAAATATTAATAGTATAGGCATACAATAAAAGAAGTACCGTTAATATTACTACTAAGATCTAGAAATAAAACTAAAGAATTTTTTTCTAAGGAATGAAGAAATTTTGTTAGAAGATAGGACATGAGAACTACAAGTTGAATATAATGTATATTAAAATTCATAGAAAAGAAAACAAAATTAAATTAAATAAAATAAGCTTGTCGTTTTGATAAAGCTTTAATTGTGCAGTATACCTAACAAGGAGTCTCAGTTAAACAACCAAAATGTTGTGCAAAAAGTGCTTTAGATTGTCACAAGTCACAACCCATTCTACTAATTTGGGACAATATAGGGTTTAATCATGATTAACAAAGGGATTTTAATAAGCCACACGATCCTATCTCCTGATTTTTTTCTCTAAGTTCATTTAAATTTAAACTCTGATCTTCCAAACTTACTCACAATTTTTTTATTATTATTCTCCAATACATTAGGAGTTTGTTACTCCTGTGTCAGCTATAGCAATAATACGAACATACTTTTTTTACTACATATTCCTTCTCTATCTGGTATTAGAGCCAAAATTGCCTAACAGCCTAGAACTTCTCCATATCCATGACCTCAGCCTATGATGCATGGGGTACATGGAATATGGAGCCATATCCGTAAATAGAACATATCAGGTCCGGATACGTGAAGGGTATGCTGAGATACATTTAGTATGTATCTCAATTCAAAATCTATATTAGAAACCAAAAAACTCAATCCATATACAGAAAAGACAATACAGAGAAAATTATACAGAGTAGACAATACTGAGTAGATGAAGAGGATGTTGGAAGAAGCTTCTAATTAAACAAACATTCAAGCAAATTAGTGACATAGTAGCTCAGTGTTCAACCTTTAGTGCTCTCATCTCTCATCTTCTTAAAATAGGTTATTCCTCCTAACCAGACATGGAATAAAGGAAACCAACAAGGACGGTGGGATTAATGAAAGTGACAATCTACTAGAACTGTGAATAATGAATCATACCTTGGTTCGATTGTTGTAGTAATACTTTTTCCCATCACTAGTGGTGACCAACACCCAATCAGTACCAGGCAAATTGACCCTATTACAAGAAAACATAACAAAAAATACTCATCACCTGCAATTTATCAGTGACACCTCTAAACAGTTAAATTATTAGTGTTCTTCTACTAATGATAAAGAATCAAAAGATACTTCCACATTCCTTCAAGGAGAACTGGGGTCAAAAGGATAGAAAAAAGGAATAAACAAGCCAATACAAGATGCACAAAACAAAACTACAGTGACAGGTACAAACAGAACAAATTTCTCTTCGGGAAGCAAAAGCCATGAACTTACATTGAAACTGGAGTGGGCTGCACAGAAACTTTATCTGGCTGCATACAAATCCAAAATATAAATAAATAAATAATAAAAATCAAACAAAGAAACAGAAAATATAGAAGCAATCGTCAACTATAGACTATATAAAATATAAATATATTATTAAAATTATTCATATACTCCACAATCTGCATGTATTTGTGTTTTTGAACTCTGCCACCGACTCCGCCCCTCAGTCCTCAAAAGTGTAGTGGTAGTCTCCCTTTTTCTTGTCGAAAAAATTAGCAGTAGTTAAACAAGTTTTTCCTCTTTCCTAATCTCTTATTGCACAATACACAGTAAAATGCACTTCCAAAGGCTCCTCTCCAACTCTCCCTTCTAAATCTTTAGAAACCTGATAACTTCAAGATCCCAGAGCCTCCACTACATTCACATCATGGGCAAGCTATCATTTCTAACCTAAAATTACAGACACCCAGGGCAAGGAGCTTCATAAGGTCAATTTTGGGCTGGTTATGAAGAATTGATAGATTAAATGCCAGAATACTACTCTCAATTCTTTGCATTATTATTTATTAGTGTTCTACAAGGCAACTGCTAGGCTCCATTGAGGAGAACTGGGTTTGTCCGGCCAATCTTGGAACTTTTATCAAATTTCTGGGCTTTGGGAGTGATAAGGAGCATATGGTCACTTGGAAACGTGGAGTGTTTGCTACCTTGTAGAGTTGTAGTGTCTTTTGTTGGATAGGAATGCTAGAGTTTCCAATAATATATTCATATCATGACATCTTCTATAGGAAAGGATCACCTTTAAGTCTTCTCTGTGTGTTTACTCAAATGATTTCTTTAGAAGAGTATCACTCATGGATCTCCAAAGAAATTGAGCACCCTCTTGAGCTAAATTTTTTAATTTCTTTTGTTTTATGTTTCATTTAAAGCCACTACCTTGTCCTCTAATTATGTAAACTCTTGTATTCTCTCTTTTCTCTAATAAAGTTCATTTTAAGTCTAGAAAAAGAAATATGACTTGCAATTATAAAAGAACTTATCATACCAAACTAAAATCAAAGAAATTGTATTATAACAGAAATTGCAAATACAAAAGAGATGAACTAAGAAAAACATCTGCTCAGACAGTGAACAGTATGTATCAGTACCTCCCCTTTAAAGCCAGCTGGTTTATCATAAGTCGACTCTCCTGTCAAAGCATTATAATAGTAAACAATGTCTGCTTCAGTTTTGTGGGCAGTCCAGGCATCTAGTTGTTCATTAGAGGTATCCTGATCCCGAATCTGAGTGGCAGTAGCATTCAGTTTCTTATTATCATCTGTACAATAACAAGAGTCACAAATAAGAGAAAATATTTGCAAGAACCTCAACGAGTAAATACATCATCCTTTACAGTGAAGCAGTAACACAGTAGTGAGTATACCAGTATGCCCAGAAATTACTTCTGTCTGCAAACCAGAAGTGCCACTAAGCTGATGATGACTAGATGCTGTAGAAGGAACCGATGTGGTACCAGCAGCCCCAACAGGTGTAACACCAGGAGGTTGAGAATCAGGTAATGGAACAGCCGGGGGTGGAACACCATGTGTTGCAAATGGAAACGGAACTGGAAAAGCAGCAGCATATGGTAGAAATGGTGGCCTAGGTACACCACTCATCGGTGGTGGCTGTAACCAAAGTCCCTGAGGAGCAGCCATGGCAGGTATGGATGGATAGGGGGAGCTCATATGGGGGCCAACAGGATTCAATGCAATGGCTGGCAGATTTTGTCTAGGTACTGTGGAAGAATCTGAGTTCGTAGATGGAGTAGTTGGATTGGGGGATATTGATGAAGCTGACACTAATCCAGGGGGACCAGGGGTTCCTGGTGTCCCAGGCATCATGCGATGGGCAGGAAAAGATGGAGCAGTTGGCACCCAAGAAGTAGCTGGGTGATAGTTGGAGTCTGAGGTCACAGGCATGGTAGATATAGAAGGGTAAGCAATAACTGAATGTTGAACACTTGATGCAGATGATACTTTATCAATATCCTGTGCAATAGAATCTGACTTACTCTGCAATAGTCAGAGATTAAATAATTACTACCACTGGGTTAATAGCATGATGCCAATGCTCATCACCCAATATTTATGAACTTCACATTAAACAGTCAGACCCACCCACATAAAAAGTTTGATATGACATTTCTTTTTTTATTATACCAGCCGTATGAGTGGCTATATTGTTAATGAAACACTTAGGCCCCATTATGCACTCAAGTTCAAGTAGGTCCACACTACAGTTCATCTTTGCTGCGCATTCATCAAACATTTGAATTTCTTAAACACATTGGACTGCTGAAAAAAGTTTATTAGTTTCTTTCCTGGAGAGCAGAGATTATAACACCTTGTTTGGCCTGCTACAACATAGCTCACATTGCTTATTTTCCCAAAAGAAAACCTATATGAAAAACTAAGGTGTTTGGCCAAGGTTTTACATAAAAAGAAGCCACTCCTGAATGGTATCAGCCGCAGTTTTCCTGCTGTGAGAAGGATGCAAATAATTGGAACTATCCCTTGGAAGCAAAAATAACTACTAAAAGTCATTTATTTAAAAACAATCATACCCTCACTAAAAACGATCAATAACCACATTTATGCTCTAATAAATTTTCCAACTATCTTAAGTACATTTTGTAGTCAACTACAAGCCCTATTTGGTGATTTGATGGTAAAATAATTTTTTAAAAGATTTTCCAAACACAAAAATATGGATAAAAGATTTTATCATATGAACCCACCAAACAGAAAGTCATTCAAATGAACCACCATTAAGCTGTACTGAATTTTATGTTGATGCAAAAAAAAAAAAACAACTGAACTAAGCTGTTGGGGACAAAAAAAAAACTAAGCTGTTAATCTATGGAAGTTTTAGTTTAACAAGCTTACATTACACGGTAAATAAGTATCAACTGTTTACAATTAAAAACCATAAGGCCTTATATTAATGTCTTCAGCTGATTATATGTCAAATAGATCAACTGATAGGTCCTTTATAAATCAGGCCCCAACAAACCCCAGCTGAAGCTTTAAACCCAACCCCAAGCAAAGTGAGAGCAGGTTGGTTGGTTTGAAGCATAGGTATTTTCAACTTGGGACAATAATTCTCAACCAAGTTATGATCAGTCAAGAAGCAGGCCTAAAACTGTTGAAACAGACCGTGACTACACAGGATATCATGTAATGGAAGAGTATGAGTCTTACTGTGCTAGATTGTGAATGGTCCGTAGGGAAAACAACATTTTGGGAGATATTATAGGAAAATGAAGGTGCAGACGAAGAGAGGCCAGGAACTGGAGGTTGAACGACCAGTGGAGATCCAGCTGAATTCAGCTTCGTCATCTGCATTGAAAGACATAAATATCAAGCATAATTGACAAAAACACATAATAACAAAAATAATAACAACAGTTATAAGTTATAATAATAAATAAGTAAATAAACACATTAAATGATAATCCCAATACTGGGAATATAAACAAATGAATAAATCTGTACTAACAGAATGAACTGATGATGACTGAGAATTCCCAGGAACATTTGCATTCTGATGCACACTGTAAGAGACTGACAGTGCTGGAACCAAAAACTCAGTTGCATTAGTGAATTTTCCAAAAGCAGTTTCTTGGATCGATTCATTTTTTACACCAATTAGACCTATAAATAAAAGGGTACACATACCTGCACCAGGGGGTGTAGAAGCAGAATTTGAGGTCGAAGAACCCACAGGTGTATCTCCAGTAGGTTGACCAGATACGGGTATTTGAGAAACTGGCTGTTGGGCTTGCTGGGCTAACCAAGCTGGAGATGCCATTATTGATCTGTATAGTAAGAAATCCAAAGCATAATAAACAGGAAATTCAGTTTGATATTATGTGTTAGATCAGAAAAAAAAATAAAAATAAAAAACATAACACCCTTAAAGATATACTATATTTGAACACCTTGAATCGAATCACATTTTCCAACAAAAAGCATGTCCAGAGAAACTTTTAGACAGTAAATACAAAAGAACATAGCACAATGATAAGAGAAATTTAAAACAAACAACAAAAGAAAAAAGAAAAAGAAAGACTGATATCTCAGTAACTCTACAACCACTGGCCACTAAGCCTGCTAACTTCAGGAATTGTATGTCTACACTTGGTTAAAACTTGAAACAGAAGTTGAATTACAAAAAACATTCAACATGAGATGCCAATAAAGCCACCCTCAGAATCCGTAAAAACTGAAACCTTTTCTTGTTGGAACACCTAGTTGCTCATTGTCCCCTTTCATACAGGCCCATCAGGCTATTACCCACATCAAGAAGGGGTTTAGCTACTAGAAGTTCTGCTCTTTCTTTTTTTAAAAGTTCATGCTAGCCTACCAAGGATTCGTAATAGTAAGAGAATTATGACAATACCAAAACTGAAACTCAATCTTCATGATTGGAATTATATTTCCAGTTTCTAAAATAAAGCGAAGCAGAACCCTAGGGCTCTATTAGTCTTAAAAAAGAAAAAAAGAATTCCAGTAAGAAATAGCATAGAAATAAGGCAGAAAGGCTTAATAAGTAAACAGGAAGCATCCCGCAAAAGCAACGAAGCTCAAACAAAACCTAAACTAAATGTCGAAGCGAAGAACAGTATATGTATATTATATAACCTCAGACAACATTCTGGGAAAGGGGAAGTAATCTTCACGAAAACAAAGAGGAGGGAGGAAGCTAACCAGATAGTGAAGTGAAGAAGCCAAACGTGAGCGTGATTGTGGAATATGGAAGCAATGGAGAAGAGAAGAGAAGTGTATCGCAGCGCTTGTCTCTCTCTGTTTTCTGAGTTCCGGCCTCCGGTGAAGAGAAAATCAAGCACAAGGACTCACACACAATGCCTAGACGCAGATCATGACATATTTGTTTTCGCCTTTTCGGTTTTGGGCTATTTCATTTTTCCGGGTTCTACAATATTGAGAAAACTAATAATTTAGTACTGGAAACATCACTGAGCTTATATTTCGGTCCTTAAAAAAAATTAAAATGTACCATTTAATCCTAGAAAGTTCAAAATGTTATATTAAATAATTTTTTTATGGACTAAATAATATATCGCTTTAATTTTTTAGGAGTAAAAAATATACTATTTTGACTACACCAATGTGCATTTTAATCTTTCAAAATCTTTTAGGAACTAAATTATTTATTTACTCTATTTTCAATGACAAAAAAATAGAGTTACAAGAAAATTAGCTATATCTTTTATTTTGGATAAAGAAAGAATTTGTTAGGAGTGATACCCGATTTCAAACAATTATACTTGTTTTTTTTTTTTTTGAACAAAACAATTATACTTGTTTAACTAAACGGAAAAAAATGATTTATCCAAAATATAATAACGTGTTAGACTAGGGTCAGTTCGTTTGCGTTTATAATAAAATCTGCTCTGATTATAATCAGAGTATAATTATAATTAAAGTTGATTATTTGTGTATTGGTGTTTGGATGAAAGTTGATTATTTGGTGTAAAAATATTGAAATGGCTATGTAATGATTGTGGTTGGTAGATAGAAGGGTAAGAAAATTGATAAATTGTATAGGGGTAGAAATGGAAGAAAAAGTTGTAAAAAGTAAGATGTGATTTGACTAATAATCAAAGTGTGTTTGGATGTGATTGTTGTTTTTAAAAAAATCAGATTTTGTCGCTGTTTGCCTTGGGAATCGTGAAAATATGATTATAATCATAGGCAACTTGTAATGTGTTTATTTCGTTTGGTCGACCATTCTATTTTTGCCTCCGAAATGGTGGACCAAAAGGACTAAAGTGTAGTAATCAGGCCTGGACATTCGGTGAACTATCAAAAAAATGGTCCACCGTTTGGCACAAGATGAGAGAGAATGTAAAAAAGCACTCCGGACCCGGAAAAAACTTTCAATGTGGCTCATTTCAGATATTCGGTCGACTATTTTTTGCATTGGTAGACCGAACGTCGAGCCTGATAGCATTCTCAAGTTGAAATTCGGTCGACCATTTTTTGAATCGGTGGACCGAACGTCGGAACTGATATCATTCTCAAGTCGATATTCGGTCCACCGTTGACAGAATCGGTCGACCATTTCAGATAAATTACTATTTTAGTCTTGTGATGTGTGATTGAATTTATTAGAGTATAGGTAATTATAGATATATATATATAGGGGTATAAGTGTAATTGGGTGTGTTTGATTATAAAAAAATCAAGATTATAATTTGATCAGAAAATAAACACAAACGAACATGCTTATTACGATTATAATCAAAACAGATTATAATCAGAGAAATATATGACCACCATGATTAATTTGACATTAAAAGTGGAAAATATTGAAGAATTTCTAAGATGCAACTTAAAATATGAGGGGAGATAATCTCTATTTTTAAAGTAATTTAATATTTCGGAGGGTCTCCTTTCTTTTTATTTTCAAAATCTTTTGAAATAATGAAATTCTCAATTTTTATTTGTCAAAAAAAAAAGCCCAGACTAGCACCACTTTTTTTTTCTTTATGGACACATGTTCACATTATTTGGTCTGTTTATTTTTTTAGGTAAAAGAATTTTATTGTTTTTAATCAATTTTGTGTGCTTCCTATTTAATAATAAATTTTTAGTAAAAATACTAATTTCGTCTCTAAACTTTATATTAATCGTCAATTTCGTTCCTTTTATTTTACAGTCAATTTTGTTCCCAATGTTTCACATTTCTGTCAATTTTATCATTTATTTTTATTTTAGCTAAATATTAATAACATAATCTACCTGATTAATGATATATAATGTAAAATTGATTGAAAAAGAAATTCAAATCCTAGCTCAGATTAAAAAACAGAATGAAATATGTCGTTAATTTATTAAACGAAATTAGTCAAAGGATAAAATTAATCAAAATGTAAAAATATGAGGACGAAATTGACATCACAAAAAGATTGGGAACAAAATTAACAGTTGGTGCAAAATTTGGAGACTAAATTAGTACTTTTGCCTAAATTTTTTATTTAAAGATTTATACCGTGTTTAATTTTTTAAATTAAATTTGAGTTTTTAATACCTACCCAATAATAAATTTTTATTTTCTCCGTATTTAAAAGAAATGACCAAAAAAAGTTATTTTTTCCCATCACTTCAATTTGGTGTGTTTAAACATTTGGAGGAGCATGCGTCACGGCGGCGGTCTGAGCAAGCGACGGAGCAACCCAGGCATGAAGAAGATGCAGATTGTGATTTTCGGATGAGTAAGGTGGGGTGAACAGTGAAAAATTTTATAGCTTTTATAATATATATATATATATATATAGAATATAGATTCTGTCCTCTTTCCCACTCCCTATAATTCCCTGTTTTTTTTTGTTAAACCCTATAATTCCCTGTTAAAGAAACAGCATTGGTATTATATATATACAGGGTCAATTTTTAAGTCTTATAATTCATGTTCATCTAGTCTTATAATTCTTTTGTCCAACTTGTTCTGGGTATTATATATATACAGGGTCAATTTTTAAGTCTTCAATATGCAATCCATTTTGGAGCTGATAAAGAAACAGCATTGGTCAGAGCTCAAATCCCATCTACAGATCACCGAACCTGTGGTGTTTCTGAAGCAATTGCTGAATGCAGGGGTTGATTCGGAGCTTGTTCTTAGGTTCTATCAATGGTCTCAGAAAGAGCTCAAACTTTCATATGGTCTTGAAACCACCGGCAAAGTTTTACATTCTTTGGCAAATGCCAAAAAGTACTCTAAAATCAGGTCCTTCTTGGATGGTTTTGTGAAGAGTGAGAAACATCCAGTTTTTACTATTTTCCACTCCCTTTTGCTGTCCAGTAATCAAACTTGTGCAACCGCCATTATTGTTGATATGTTGATCCTTGCATATGTGAGAAATTTGGAACTCCATTCCGCTTGCGAAGCATTCAAGCGAGCTCAAGAATATGGTTTTAAGTTATCAGTAAATTCTTGCAATCCGCTGTTGAGTGCTTTGGTGCAGGAGAATAAATTTGGGGATGTGGAGCATATGTACAAGGCGATGATCAAAAGAAGAATTCAGCCTAATTTGACTACTTTTAACATTTTCATTCATGGGCTCTGTAAAGCTGGGAAGTTGAATAAGGCAGGGGATGTTATTGAAGACATCAAGGCCTGGGGTTTTTCCCCAAATGTTGTTACATATAATACTCTTGTTGATGGGTACTGTAAGAAGGGCAAGGTTGGAAGAATGTACAAAGTTGATGCCATTTTGAAGGAAATGCATGCTAATAAGATTTTTCCAAATGACATTACCTTTAATGCAGTTATTGATGGGTTTTGTAAAGATGAGAATGTGTTGGCTGCAAAGAAGGCTTTTGAAGAAATGCAAAGACAGGGATTAAAACCTACTATAGTTACCTACAACTCACTCATAAATGGCCTCTGTAATAATGGGAAGCTAGATGAGGCTATTGCTTTGTGGGATGAAATGGTCGGCTTAGGTTTAAAGCCCAATATTGTTACTTATAATGTTCTTATCAATGGGTTTTGTAAGAAGAAGATGATAAAGGAAGCAACAAAGTTCTTTGATGATATAACCAAACAAGGGTTGGTTCCTAATGCAGTAACATTCAATACACTAATTTATGCTCACTGTAAGGAGGGGATGATGGAGGAGGCTTTTGCATTGCATAAGTCAATGAGGGATGAAGGAGTTTTCCCAAATGTTTCAAGCTATAATTGCTTAATTGCAGGATTATGTAGATTCGGAAACATAAGAGCAGCCAAGGAACTTTTAAATGACATGGAGAGTAAGGGATTGAGAGCTGATCTTGTAACGTATAACATATTAGTTGATGGATGGTGCAAAGTAGGGGAATCAAGAAAAGCAGAGAAATTGTTGAATGAAATGTTCTATGTGGGTGTGAAACCTACTCATATAACATATAATACTTTGATTGATGGCTTCTGTATGGAGGGAAATCTAAAGGCAGCATTGAATGTGAGGACTCGGATGCAGAAAGAAGGCAAGCATGCTAATGTTGTTACATATAATGTGTTGATTAAAGGCTTATGTAAAATGGCTAAGATGGAGGATGCAAATGGGCTTCTTAATGAGATGTTAGAAAAGGGTCTGATCCCAAATCGTACTACCTATGATATAGTAAGACTGGAAATGATGGAGAAAGGTTTTGTTCCTAACATAGAAGGGCATTTATATAATATCTCTGGCATGTCTTAGCATGAACATGAGTTGTCAGATGGACTTTCAATATTAATGTACTATTTTGCTGTTGAGGAACACAGTTTGCAGGAGTGCGAAGCTCCTCTAGTAAATGGGAATCGAAACCAAAAAAAAGAAGAAAACAGTTAAGAGATCAATGATATTAGTCTTATTTTTTATGTTTCTTCGATTATTAATGCAAATGTATTATATATTTATTGTCCAACACAATTTACATTGCAAGTTATAATTTAAAATTGACAAGGTTATATTTTATGAATACATTATATACTCCAATTCCACACTTTCGTTTTATACTCTATCAATATTTTACTTATGTATATATATTCTTATTTTGGACTATAAGTTATATTTCATTTTCTTAATTTATTAAACATATATGAACTAAAATAACTTAGATATTGATAAACCAATTTCATCATTAAAAAATATCTAGAAGTACTATTTTAAATGCTCTTATAATTTCTTAAATATAACCATGCAACACGCATGATACAGATCTAATTTAAATATTTATATATATATTAGATCTATATGAGAACTATATCTTAGTTGTAATGTCATTTATCTGAGAAAATTAAACTATAGAAAAATCCTGTCCCAGGGTTGAATCCTCAAAATCCATAAATAGTCATCAACTTCAAAATTGCATCCATTGAACTTGGGGAATGCAGGGATGTTCAACCAAAAATCTTGGACAAGTGTAATGAGAAGCCATATTCTATTATGTATAATTTTCCTTGGTCTAACACCAACCTTCGTAGAAACAATTCATGTGAGAGATTCACGAATCACATTTGTGGCTCTCAGAAGGAAAGAACAAAAAACGGCCAAAAATCTTGCGCCGCTGCCGTGTATCCCTTCCTCCATCAAAACTCTAGAATATACAAGAAGTATAACTACACAAAATATGAATGTATTTGGTTGATTAACCATGAAGTGATTGTACTCTATCGTTCAGCCTGCAAGGAGAAACGTAATCAGCAACTATCGAAGATGAGCCGAGTAAATAGCATAACTTGCAAGTCACGGAACTTAAAAGTTTACATACGCAATATAGTGATTTCCTAGTATCAATGGTAAGGAACTAAGGATAATTTAATGCTTTCACTTCAATCCAATAGATAAGTGTTTCATTGGAATTCATTTACCAATTTTTTCAAATAAGCCATAATTCAGAAAGTGGAATGTAGTTTTTCTTCCATTATATGACAGATATTTTATTCAACACAAGTATAAAAATACAATGACAATGACATTATTCATCAATCTTAGTGTGTTAATAATCCATCTCCAAATGGTGTTGCTGAGCAAAAAAATAGACACTCAATGGAAGTGGCTCGGGCTCTCCTTTTCATATGAAGGTTCATAAATCGTCTTGGGCTGATGCTGTTTCAAAGGCTTGTTTTCTTATTAATTGAATGTTGTCTCCTGTTCTTAATGGTAAGATTCCTTATACTGCTTTGTTTTCTTCTAAACATTTGTTTCCTATTGAGCCCAAGACATTAGGAAGCACATGCTTTGTTTGAGATGTTCGACCTCAAACTACTGAACTTTGTACGTAATTGTATAACATATATAAAAATTGATGTAAACTAGAAATAAGGTTGTTAAGATTGAGATCACCATCGGACTAGTTTAAAGGTAAAAAGATTGAATTGGAAGATCATTTTGATAATGTAAGATCCTATCTCTCGTGATACCCATCAAAATAATGTATATAACAAGGCATACACGTACGTAAAACTAGCTATGTCACAAAAGTCACAAATCACAAGATAAAATCTTAAAAATAATTTACAGCCATTCAACAATCAAGTCCATCCAACAAATTTCAAGAAAATCAATTTTCAAGACACAATGAGAAGCAAGGAACCATAGAGCTAAACCATATAATAGAGACTAAAACAACAATGCAAGCTAAAAAAAAAGTTCTAAGCTTCATAAAGGTTTATCAAAGAATAGAACATAAATACATATACACACGCATCAAATGGATAATCAAATATCATGTTGCGGCAGCATATGACAAAGATAAGTAATTTAAAACCAGAACAAAGGTCAAAGGGAACAAATAAATGATTTTTTTTAATCAAAATCGAAGTCAAAATGCCAGATTGAGCAATCAATTTATAGGGGCTTCAAGAATTACCTTGAGCAGAAGGAGATCTATGTTTGGAAGCATCACAACACCATGTTAAGGGTTGAAGAAACTAGAACCCCCAATATTGACAGAAATTAGTATCGATATGCAGGTAATCACAGCAAGCCAGAATAAGGCTGACCCTGAAATTAAGATTAAACTGTCATGATGAAAGAAAGATAGCTTAATTGAATATTAACTTACAAGTCAAATGAGGCATGATACATGACATAATAAGTGAAACATGTAAACATGGTACCTCCAGCGCCTTCAGAACTTGAAGGAGTTGGTTCAGCATTAAGAACAGGTCTTGAAATTTTAGACCCAGTCTTTGAGCTGTCATCTAAAGTTTTGGAATACCCTGTTTCAGATGCCACTATCCCTTGGAATTCCTCACTAACGATTAATGCTGCCAAAACATCCATAAATGACTCTCTTTCTGTTTCATTGATAGCATCTCTATCATCCTTCACATTAGTGGTACTTGATTCCTCTGAATCAGACAGCTCATCATCTGAAAGATCTGTATCAATTGAATCAACCGCATTTTTGTCATCTTCCTCATCCTCCACATATGCTTTATAAGTTAGCCGTAGTAATATCTCCCCAGAGGAACCCTTTCCCAATAACCCCCAACCGCCTTGCAAAACCACAATCCTGTCTGTTGGTACAGTGTCTTGAAGTGATCCCAGATCAACCTGTAAACATTTCCAATGATGAAGCATACATGAGAAAGAAAAATAAGATTGACTCTAAGATATCCTCCTCTTTTTTTCAAATTTCATATTCCACTAACAATGATAGTTCGTACTCTATACAGTCTCGAATAACCATGACATCAATAGATATTGACATCCTTTAAAATTCGGTTTTACATGAGTAAAATATTTGGAGCATGAGAAAGGGGCTTAACTCAATATGGAGAAAGTGTATTTCAAGCTGCATTATAACTAAAAATATGTTTTTGTGAATTTTGTACCTGAATTCTGACTGAGGCTGAGGAGACTCAGGCAAAGAGACCATTTATATCCATTTTTGTTCACTTTGGTTGAAGATATCTTAAGTATATTTATTTTCAAAGCTGTTGATAGAGGCCTTATAAGAGGTATTGGAGATGTTCTTAATGGATTATTTTCAAAGATGTTGATAGGGGACTAAGCTAATCTCTATGAGGTTTATTCAGCTTAAATCTGCTCTCACAATCTTCAACTAATTCTTTATCCAAATCAATACTGCCCCATCAACGCAAGATATTCATTTAAGCATTAATTGGCTCCCAACTGAATTTAAAATAAGAAGTTAGGAAGTTCTTTAAAAAATAAATTGGCAACTTGGCCAATGAAAAAGGCAAAATAGGAGACAAAAACCACTAAGCACATCAAAGCTTAAGGAAAAAGCTCCCACTGTTGCTGGAGCAACAATGACAAACTGGAGAACAATGTGAAGGACGAGGCCGGCAGACAATAGCGATCATGTTTTTATATAAGTTGTTAGCTTTTCATCTTACGGACATAAGTTGTCAGCTACATTCAGAATGGATTAGGTATGTTTAAAAAAATAGGAAGAGCAAAGTTAGGGAGATAAGGGAGCAGTCAAACTGTGAAATATTGACTCAATGATGGTATGCTTTAACACCGATTCTCAACCTCTATTAATACTTAACTATAAATCACACAAACAATTCATCCTCTACTTTGGGCACAGATCAAGTAACTAATTCCTTAATCTACAAGATATTTATTTCTAAACCCTTAATAAGTACCAGACCTCCTAATGGAAAGATACACTAGATAGCAACTGGTACTGCCTTGAGAATTTCAAATTTTCCAGTAACTAGAAGTAACTCAGCATAGTATATTAACGTGCCCAAAATAATTGAGACTAGAAATAGAAGCAAGTTCACTGAGTCAACAAATTGTAAAATAAAATAATTTTCAAAATATAGAAAGTAAATAATAAACTACATACCTCTCCTGCACCTATAGTCAAATCTACAAATCCCAGAGAGTCCTTTACTTGGATGCATAACCTCTGCTTTTTAGGGTTAGTGACCAGCATATGAAAATCCTGTCAATAGTTATCATAAATGAGCATGAAAGTTTAAGATGAAATGATGCATAAACTTGGACAACGATGAATCAGAAGTCAAAGAAACCACACCTGGTTCCAAATTGGCATACCAGGGGGGCCAAACACAGTAGTCTGACTGTTCTTTTTGCTGCGTATAACTTGATCCCCCAGGCTAAGGGTAACATAAGGATCTGTCTTTCCTGGAAGTAAAGAATAAGAGAAATGAGGATACTAGAAAATCAGGATGAATATATAGCATGCTATATTGTAATGTAGTTTGGAACAAGAAGTGATGACTGAGGAAGATAGGTTAAAAAGGAACACATTTAGCTAAAGTCTACTTGTACACGCAGCATATGATACTCATTGTTACAATAGAAGTAGACATTCTGTCACTTACTCAAAATTGGTCCAAGTTCTATGAAATACCCTCTTAAAGGTCTGCCTTTTATTTAAGAACATTTTTCACAATTCTATTCAACTGGATGTTAATACTAGGAAATAAATTTATATTTCTAATGTTACAGCTGTTAGTAAAGTGTTTCTTATAGTTGTAGCGCACTCTAAGAAAAAGTTCAACTAGTCTTGTCACATATATGATGCCTGTGCGTCTTATTATCAGAGTTCAGAGGCTAAAAATACCTTCTTGTATTGAGAAATGTCTTGGAAATTTTGTAATAGGCTGTTTGGAATGCACAACCGGTTTGCCCACCTAATTTAGAGGATATATTAGCTATTACATAAAATGGCTTTGGGAAGAAAAATGGAGCGTAAAGCACTTTGTCAGCGTGCTATTTTGCTTAATTGTGGTGTCTATGGTTACACCTGGAAATACAGTTTATAATACGAAGCTTCTCCAGTCACATCCTCTAGGGCAGGGGGCCTATTTTTCCGGCTCCCTTGTGGGTTTCAGATTTTTTTTTGGCGGGGATGGGGATTGTTCCCTTGCGGGCTTTTACCAATGGATTGTCAAGCTCTTTCTGGCCTATGAAGCATGGACACTTCAGTTTGAATGCGTGTTGCCGTGTCAGACACGTCCGTGTCCGACACCCACACGACACATATTCATAAATTTCAAAATATAAATTAATTTTTTGTAACTTCAACTTGACAAACAATAAAAAATAATGACACACATGACATATATTATGAATAAATATTATAAAAGTCTTCATCAAAATTTATGAATTTTTAATTTTATATATATAAATATATGCCGGGTCGTGTCATGTAAGTTTAAGAATTTGATGTGTGGGTGTGTCCGTGTCAGTATCCATGCTTCATAATTTCTGGCTAATAATTGTTAAAACTTTTTTGGTTTCTGGTTTTGGGGGGAATTCCTTGCCCTCCCTTGATTTCTCTTCTAAAGAATAAACTCTTTTTCTACAAAAGAACATATAAATCTTAGCACTATAGCAGCATAAATAGTGTACGGACTCATTTGATAATGTTCTGAGAAATTCTCTCTCTCTCTTCCCATCATATTAAAGTATCCACCATCCTAAACACTAGCCCTAACTTTCAACGTCCAAACAATTCCATTCTAAAGATGTTTTATAAACAACAGAAGACTACAAGAAAAAGTATATTAGGAGTTGATCATACAATTTAAAAAATTGTTTTCTAGATGTTGTCTTTTTACGGAGAGATTTATTATATATATATAAAAAAAAAAAAACTCTGGCATTCTTGTCCAACCATAGACAACATAAGTTAGCATCCACATCAAAAAAATGACTGTGCAGTAATGTTTATATAAAATAAAAGTTGACGTGAAGGGAAAGAACATACCAATTAAATATGTGAAATTAAAGAGCAAAAAGATATTTACTTATTAACAGAAACAAATTAAAAAATAGGGCTTTTACCATAGAAAAAATAAGAAAGCTTCCGAGCATCCACAAGAGTAACAGATAGTTCACCAACAAAATCTGTGTTTCCATCTTGCACTTCTCCAGATTTTAGAACATCCGCAACAGGACCAACAGCTTTTCCCTTCTGGAAATCCAAAACAATTTTCTTTGGACGTACAAATAATCGGGGTAAATCTTCAGTGAGAAGTTTTTTCAAAAACCTACAAACAAGAGCAAAAAGAAAACACAAAATTACTATTAATGAGAGAAAAGGAGAACACAAATTTTCCCAGACAAACTTTGTATACTAAATCCATTCAAATCCTTGCCCCTGAAAATCTAAAGAGATAACAAATTATCCAAAAAATCAATTTCCAAATGCTAAACAACTTGATGCATGAAAAGATCGAGGAACAACAAAAACACAAAAGGATTGTAAGATAATGGATAAGTACTGTTAGAGATATATACAATTCTACCAAAATATTTAAAACTGTTCCTAAGCCCCTCCCTAACAGCTAAAGCTTTTGGATAAAATTTTAGCACAATATGAAAGCCTATAAGACCAAGTGATCAAGTGCTTGATTCTTCACACCTCATACCAGGTACCAAAGTATGGGATAAATACTTCTAGCCTTTTTTTAGAACATCAAAATATCTGTACTTGGCCCCCGTTCCATAAGGAAACTGCCCTGAAAAACTAGACATGGTTTACTTTAAGGAGATGCAGTAACCCTAAGTTTTCTAAGAAACACTTCCATGGCTGCGCACAACATTCAAACAAACACTTTGAGACCAGGGATGGTTTGCAAGAACCATTTGCACCTCCTTTTTGTGTCTTTCCTAATCTTTTCCAACACTCACTCTATCATAAATAAATGTAAAGGACTTCCCTCTCTTTTCTTTAGCCTTTCAAATTGATTTTATTACTATCTCTGACACTTCCCATTCTTATATCCAATCATATTAACTGAAAAAGTTGTAATCCTTCTCGAAAGATCAGTTAATAGTGCAGAAATGATGTGTTGCATCAATTAACAGTATAACAGAAAATAATTTAGAATCATTACATAGAACTGTTATTACAAGATCATCTATATGTCATGTCAGCTCAGCAGAAATCTGAACACAGTTAGTATTGATTTCCAGTCAACTGTCTTATGTCTATAAATCAGGTTTTTAGGAAACAGAACCCTACCTGGTATGAGGGCATCAAAACTTTCACCTATATCCCACAAGATTCTAGGGATATCTAAAGAAGGAACACTTCTAGAAATATATTTCTATAGATCCATAAGTAACCATTGAATATAGTCATCAACTCAGTAAAATTTAGCAGTAAGTAGGTCCAGGCCTGGTTAGCACTTAGCATCATAAGAGTTTGAAATAGCTTACCCAAAGTTGGGAAAGCATATAAATTAATTTTATGTTAAGAAGCCAACAAGCAGCCATGAGAATTGAGAAAGGTATGCAAATAGTATTACATGTCATGTGCAAAGTAAATCTGGTAATATTGCGGCATCTAAAGAGTTGATACCATCCAACAATAGTAACATCAACACTGGTTGCATATTTAAATTAAACAGCGTCAATTCCCAGATACTTCCAAACAAGTTCACATTCACACATACGAAGAAAAGCGTTCATAGATATCATGTCCAGTGAACTTATAACTTTTTCTTTTTTGGAATAGAAGCAATGAACTTATAACATTCAAAAGTGGAATGGCACTTACATTGAGAGAACTGGAATTGCTGATCATGCCCAACGATGTAGAAGAATAAAAGAAAATAGAATGTCAGTAAAATAAGATTTCAGAAAAATGTTGGGCATTACAGACTAAGTCATGCATGGAGATTACATGCAAATGCTATTGTTCGATCAAATATCATGATTCACGAAATCAACTCTACGCACTATTAAATTAAAATATCACTGAATGAGAGAAAGAGAGAGATTTGCTGGAGGAAGGAATGGTTCAGAATGACAGAATATCATAGCTCACAACTAATTGATAATGCTTCAAGCTCACAAGCTAAGAGGGATACTCTTCCCTTCGATTATGGACCTTCTCAACTCCCACCATGATATGCAAGTTAAATGCTAAAATACCCACAAATAGTTACAAAGGCTTTATAAACTACTTTCAATCCAATTAATCCTTTGGGACATGATTAATGAAGCCAAGCTTTCTTATTATATTGATAAGGCTTCGACACATGAATCATGTTTCCTTGTTTGATTAAGTATGATTATTGTTGGTAAAATCATAATCTGCTGATTTTTAGAATAAGTTGTTATTCATCTAACATTTAGTTTATCCTTATCTTTTCTGTTATTTATTTTAATTCCTAATCCTTACCTTTATCTGTTAGGGCTTCACCACCACGACGAGGCCTCACCACCACGACGGAGCCTCACCACCACGACAGGGCCCTTTTCCCCCGGCGGGTCTATCCTCCGGCGGGTCTACACCCTCCCATTTGGGGATCCCCCCAAGTGTGTGGGTGCTGGGAATCGAACAGGGGACCTCCCCCTTATCAACCCCAAACACCCACTCCTTGTACCACTTGAGCTAACTCTATATAAATAACCACAAAACCTATAATATTCACTGTGGGCCCAAGTCCAATAACAGTAGGCCCATCATTATCCAACACTACAGAGAAGATAAGTAGTATTTAGAGATAAAAATGAGTCCCACAGTACAAGAAATCTAGTGGATAATATTCCTATTGTACTGCAATTCTAGTGGCAAACATGCTGCTAAGGTTCCTATTTAAATAATCCTAAATTATTCAAATAGAGTATAAATCAGAATACACTGGTCTGATTATTCTACATAATAACAGAGCCATCATGGCTAAAAACCCTCTTCGGCAGCAATAACCATGAGGTTCCTGACAGCAGCCCATACATAATCACAGGCTACAAATTAAATGGCAACAATTACTTTAGGGGGGATTGTTGGGACTTGAGAAACAAGATAAAGTCTTACTACGATTAAGCTTCAAGTCTTATTAGGATTTAAGTTTAAATGCTAGTTTTATATCTAGATTAGAATTTGATATTTAATTTGGATTTATTCTATTTAAACCTTTTTGTATAAGGATAGCTATTACACTTTCTTATTGTTTGTACCTCAACATCATCAATAAATAGAATTATTTTGAAATTTTGTTTTACATGACTCTTTATAAGTTTCCCATTTTGTTTGATAGATTGCCCATCCTCCTACTTACAATTTTCTTCCTTTTCTCCCTTAATGTATTATTTTTTTTCCATGAAACACTAAAATAAAACAAATAAGTTTCAAAATGGAAATAGTTGGGTAACTATTTATAGCATATTTGGGTAACTTAGATGTAACTCATGAAAAGTTCAAGACTTATTGTTGCATATCCTAAGGTATATAAGACTTATGTGTTGCATGTCCTAAGGAATATAGTTTTTTCTTTTTACATGTCTTATGCTCAAATATTTTTTTCATAAATAGATTTCAAGTACTTGGGAAATTTGAATGTCCAACTATCAAACCACAAATAGCACCAGAGGGTTTATAACATGTTTCCTTTCAGCTCACCACCCTCACAATCTTTTTAAATTATTACAGGCTATCAAATCCTCAAAATATCATTTGTCAAGGAAATGTTTGTGGAAGCAATCAGATGAAAATAAAGGTAAATAATATAATCTATTATGGCCATGAAACTATAACATACCCATTAAATTGAACAAACGGAATGGAGACAATTCAAATTTGATCTTTGGAAGTGAAACAAAAGCCCATGAAACAGCTCCCACCCAAGGCTCCGTTGGTATTAGGCGTAATTTTACCCAAAGTTCACCATCAATGTCAAAATCCCGAACACCAACAGGCACAGCAACAGGAATAATGCCAAATTTTAGGGAAAGCATTAGCAGCATGCGAGCACCTCCAGTATACCTAAGGCCTATTTGGTACCTAAATCAATATATATACCAAAAGAAATTATAAGTATTTGCAGTAACAAATTATAGTACAAAGTAGGTTTAATTACTCTATTGGCCTCTGTAAAGTCACGTCATAAATTATTCCCTAAGCATTAAAAAATTTTGACCAGGTTCATATAGTTTTCAATAATGCAATTAGGTCCTTCAGTGACAGTCTTGTCACATATCACTTTAACATGTAGACGTCATAAAAGTCCTTGACACTTGAAGTGACAACCATCAAACTTAACTGTACAATGCTACTAACCAAAAGAAGCCACTCTTTATAGCTTCAAGACACGTTGTGAAGTCTCAAACATTGGTTGGTAAGTTAGAGATATCCTGCTAGTCATTAACTTGAGAGTCAACTCATCAATCTCTTTACAAATCTATGATTAATGTTGTGATAGGGACCCAATTACAAAATTTGAAACTATAATGACAAATACAAACTTTCAAAGTCTGGAAACCAAATGAATAATGAAAAAGGATTAAACTAAAGGACCAATGGAGAAATTAATGTAAACAATGTTTGTGCCTTTGTGGAGCACTACTAACATCAATATGACAAGAAAAACCAACTAAGACATGTTTATGGCCTTGAATATCAAGAAGATCAAATCATAACTCCAACATTTGAATCAAGAATTGTATTTTTATTCACTGGATCTTGAATAGAACATTAACTAACAAAATCAAGAATATCAGGCCACACCCAGCAATGAAGAGATTGAGTTGAAGACAGGGCAGCAGCACTTCTGCTGCCATATATGACATCAACTTGTAGAAACTAACACATAATTTGACCAATATAAAATTCGTTGAAGAAATCAGACAAGAAATACAAGAAACAAGTAGAAGAGTAGGTACCCATCTTAATAGACAAAAGTAGACAAGAGTAGAGAAAACTTATTTTTTGGTTCCTGAATCTGTCACAAAACTAAGATTTAGTCCCGGAATATTGGAAAAACACTTTCTAATCTCTGATTTTTTTACAAATGTTAACTTTTTAGTCCCTGAAATATTATCAGTGGGGACTAAATCATAGTTGATGTTTATAAGAAAATCATTGACCAAGAAGTGTATTTTCAATATACGCACATCATTCTGTTCAGACTTCTCTTTAACAGGAAATACAAGATACAAGTATATTGAAAACCCACCACCTCAGACCCCTCTTTAACAGAAAATACAAGATACAAGTACAAGAGTATAATAAATAGAAAATTTAACCAAAACTTACTGCAAGTCATTTGCCCGGCGAGAAGTCCTTCGCTCGACATTTCTAACTGACAATGGCTCATCCCCCAATGAGAATTGCTTTATCTCAACCCTCTGCACATAATCAGGCTTCTTTAAGTCATCAATAACAGGCTGAAGCAGTCCAATGATCCAATTCTCAAGCCCAGCTCTATAGACCTTCCATAACTTTACCAGAACCATATTCACCCATTCAACTGACTCTTTCCTCTGCAAATCCTTCTCGAGGAACAAGGAAAAGCTTGTAGGCACCTGTGGCCACACACCTCGCCTGCTGTCTTCACTATTGACTTTGTTCCTCCTCCTGGTCCACAGTTTGTCAAAGGCAACCCCAACAAAGAAAAAGAACACAAATAAACCAACCACGTTTCGGTTAATTGGCGGCGATGGTATTGGATGTATCACTCCCAGTTGGGTTCTTAGCTTATCTACAATAGGATCTTCTTGGAAACTGGTAAAATTTGAACTCAATTGAATCGGCGATTCTTGGGATAATTCATCCCCCTCCAATTCATTAGAAGCCTGTTTCAAAACGAAATTTCTCGCACTCCGTCTCGTAGAATTTGCAAATTCTGCATTCCAATTTCGGTTAGGGCCATCTGTAGGCTTTGCACACAAGAGAAAGCTCCATTTCCGTCGAAATTTACGATAACCAGAACTGGCAATCAATCCCTTCCTTCTTCTTCTAGACATAGGAAATGCAAGAAAACCTTGGTTCCTCGAACCGTTAGTCGCAGCCAAGTTATTACATGGGCAAACGTAAGGGGCTATCTGCGAGAAATCAAAACTCGCAGAAGCAGATTGTAAGATCATCTAGTAGTGGAATAAGTCTGAGAGGCCCAATCGCAGTACGGGCATAAGAAATAACATCTTTAAACATGAATCCAATTCAAACCCGAACGGCGATTGAAGGCCTCGATTTCACAAATCCCACAAAGTTACAGCAAGCAAAGGTATATACATGAGAGAGAGAGAGAGAGAGAGAGAGAGAGAGAGAGAGAGAGAGAGCAGTTAGTTACAGTAAGAACTTGATGAATGAAAACTAGGACTCTACCGAAAGCGCAGATTGGAAAGCTTACGCCGACAAAGAATTGAATGGCGAATTGAACTAAAGAATGAGATTTCTTCGTAAATAGAGAAGAGAGAGAGGGTGAAGCAAACGTGTTTTTCAAAAGGGAGACCGAGGATTACAAAATGGAGCCATGGAACAGTAGTTTTCTGATTGTGGAATTTGAAGCGACTTTCATAGCCTCAAAATCAGAGGACGTGGATGATAATACTTAATAGCTTTGGTTACTGAATTTTTTATTTTTCTATTTTCACTTTCACTTTCATGAAAAATTGTTTTTGGAGGTTTGCTCACGTGGGTCGGAGCCGACGCGGTTCAGTATCACCCTTTTGCTCTTTTTCCTCTTTTTTTGCCTATATTTCCTATTCTGTTCTAACGAATTTTTATGGACTAATATGAAAAACGTGGCAACTTAGTTCAAATGCATTTTTTATCGTTATTAATGATTTTATGTAAATATATATTATTTTTAATTTTAAATTATAAATATATAAATTGTTATAAATAATGGTATATTTTGAGTTGATTGTCCTAATCAACCACCTTTAATAATTATTATGTGCGAGTTCATCTCTAGTCCATAATTGTCAGAGATGTGAATTTTATGCATATCTACCGATGTAGACTCTTATTATTTTTCAAATTTCCTCAACGTGATTATGAAATGAAAACATAAAAATTGGTCCAAGGGAGTTTACCTTTGGGTTTCCTTGAAGAAGACCATGTGAGACCTTGAAGCTTCAAACCTGCAAGAAAGATGCATAGGGAAGCGCTTATGGATTCACTCCGAAGCTCAAGTTAGAGAGTGTAAGAGATGAAAGTAAAGTATTTTAGAGAGATGAATGACTTACCTTGTTAAGATTTTGTGACATGTATTTATAGAGAGAAGTGGAGTGTGACTGTGGTAGGTGGTATTAGAGCATGTGACTGATAGTGACTTATGTTAGGGAAATACACTAAAATTTAAAAAATTATGTGTGAGAGGATCCTTATAGCGTCTAGGCGCCTAAGATACCTCTCTTCCAACAAGTCTTATGTTACATATTATAATCTTAAAAGGATGTATCATGAAAAATTCTTAAAATATTCAAATCTCGTCCCTAAAAACATTATAAATACATCTCTTCCAACAAGTCATGTTACATATTATAATCTTTTGGAAAACTAAAACTTATCTTCACTCTCCTTCTATCTATAACCTTAAAAAAGCTTTATTTCACTCACTTTTTACGAACAACCCTATTAGACTTTAAGCAAGCTTCACGTATGTCTGTCTTTTTCTTTTTGGGCCTGAGTAAGTCTGTCTGTGACTTTATATATTTGAAAGATTTCTTACGATTTTATTCGCGCCCTCACTCTCATTTCGTCTTGCTAATTGCCTGCCAGTAAAGCCTTGGCTTTTCAAGTCACAGGTGTGGTATGCGCAAGCTACGTAAACAAAGGCTAAAAAATGCAAGAGATACAATCAGACAGACATGCCATTTGGGTCTCAAGTCTCAACTAGCTAGATAATAATTATGTTAAATAATCCACGCAATCAATGGAAGTCAATAGAAACCCCAAAAACATTATCAGCAACTAAAGTCTAAAGCTGCTATCTGAAAGCCATAAGATCTGAAAACACAGCAGCGAAATGGAAAATTCAGAAACAACAAGGCAAAAATAACATCCTAGCATAAATAAGACAATCTGAAAATCTAGAATCAAACTACTCTGGTTGATCAACTTCTCCGTAAGCAGTATCAAGGTGTGCTTGCTCGGCTTCCTGCACCTCCTTCTCGGTTTTCCTTCCCTTCTTACATTTGTAGTACACACTCATGAAGGTCCCTACAGCTCCATACTTCTTCCTAGCATGCTCATAGAGTTCAGCATCAAACATCCTCCAGAAGTTTTTCTCGTTCAGCTCAGACACGGCGTACTGCGGCTGAAAACCATGATTTTCAATCAACCAGCTCTCCATTCTACGCACTGCTTCCGAGCCATCGAATACCTCACCCCGCAAAACAGGACCGGGTGCATAGTAGACTCCGACATCAGTGTACATCTGCGCATATTGTGTGTCTCCCTGCCTGCGGTGTAGCTCAAAGCCCGGTTCTGGGTAAATCATAGTTTTAACAGGCAATTTGAACAGCTTGTGTGGGCAGAGCCAGATAGGGTATACCTGATATGTCCAAGAAATCAAAGTTCAAATTAATTTTTAAAAGAAAAATAATAAAAAGATAAAAGACTGTACCACCTGAATCATATAAGAAAACTATGTTCTTGAAAGTATCAAATTATAAATCAGATTATATGGATTTAAAATGAGGAAATCATTTTCAATAGCTTTGAAAAACAGGACAAGCGGAATTTTTTTAAGGTTAACACTATGGTTAGGCATTTGATCATGTAAAAACTTTATGAAGTATTTCAGAAGAGGAAAAGATTTACCTCCATCTCCCGATGAACCCACTCTAGTGCATCTCCAACCTTGTATAAAGGAACAAGCATGTCCTGGATGACGTGCATTTCATGGTAATAGTTTCTGATAGCTTCACCTTGAGTGGCCTTGAGCAGAGAAACCTTGGGTGGCATCAACCAGCCAAAGAAAAACCTAAACCACCATTGATCGGCAAATGGGAGGATAAGCTTTCCCTCCCAATACAAGCACCTTGTATGCCTGTGGTAATACTCCCTGGTAGGAATATACTCCACAAACTCACCTCTCTTCAATGCTGTCTGGGCATGCTGGTAGAACCACGTCTTATACCACCATCCCACACTGTTGATCACATTCCCCTTTTTCTTGGCTTCTTCTTTTGAAGCATATCTTCCGGTCATGCACACAGCTTCTGTTGGGTTATAAATCATGGTTTCTACAAAGTCGGGCACCTTCTCAGGGTTATCTTGGTCTCCGTCTCTTGGTGCAAAAGAGTCAATGTATCCCTGAGCTAATTCTTTGAGGTTTCCAATAACAGGTTTATACGTCACCTTCATATACTCTTTAACGGGGATAAGCTTGATCTCAGCAGAAACAAGAAGCCCAAGTGTCCCCTGAGACCATGGAATAGCATGGAAAAGATCAGAATATTCATTGTCCCTGGTAGCTCTAACAACACGGCCATCCGCCAAAATAATTTCATAAGCCACAACAGTGTCAGAAAACAGGCCATATAAGTGAGAGCTTCCTTCTATCCCATAGCCATTAATAAGGCCACCGACAGTAAGATCATCTAGCTCTGCAACCACAGCAAGGGAAAGATTCATAGGGACAGTCACCCTGGAGATCTGCCCCATGTTAACCAGGGGCTCACATCTTGCAATCATTCGTTCAGTGTCGACTTCAAGAACATTCCGGAAAGCAGATAAATCTACTTCAAAATGACGAGCCCGTTTATAGTCAACATTTCGCATTCCAACAGCAATCCAAGGTTTGCGAGCAGTGCAGACAAGACCATCCTTCGATGGATTCCTCTGTTTGAGACGTTTGACAACCTTCTTGACATTCTCATCATGTTCCTTCTGACGTTGCTTGTAGGACTTCATCTCAGATCTTACATCTCCAAGGTATGTAAGGAAATAAATGGTGAAGGAAATGGGAAGGACCACAAAAATAACGACAATCCATCGAAACTGAACAAAATAGTCCACCCAAATCTTCTTCCTTTTGGGGCGCAATGGAGCCTCAAGATCTGACATGACTGCTGGTTTTTCTCCCCACTGTTGTAAGAAAGGAGAAGGATAAGCACAAGTTCTATTACTCAATTGAATCTAGAACAAGTCATATAAGCACATACAAAATGGATGTAATGGTGGAAATAGATAAGAAAGAGAAGACTATGCAATATGTTTTTTATCTTCAACTAAAAAGAGTAAAGACAGACATGAATGCTAAGCTTTATGGAGATAGTGAGTGGAAAATAATCAACTACACATTTCATTTAGATTTCATAAGATCTTTATTGAGATATTCCCTGGATAAAGGAGCATATAGGCACTAAGCATGACCTCTAGAAACATGCATAAACAAATCTATGTAGAAAGACATCCATCTGTCCATCCACATTTTACTATTCCTCTGACTATATAAGATGTCTCGAGAAAAAAAAAATGTTCAAAATATTTGTTAAGAGTTCAAATGACAAACACGCTGACTTCGAATCTGAGCAAATAATTTGAAAACAAATATCAAACACAAGCACAGTACCTTAGACATAAAAGATCTAAAATCCCACACTACGAAAATGCACTTACAGAGCTCAATAGAGAATTCAGATTTACATCAAAAGAAATAGTAGGCAAGTCTGTTCCTTTTCCGAATCCATCACAGCCATAAAAGATCTAAAATCCCACACTATGAAAATGAAATCACAAAGTTCAACAAAGAATCCGCATTCACTTTTAAAGAAATGGTACGGTAACATGCAGAAAAATTATGTAAAGAGAAGCTTTTGAATGAATCTAAAACAATTTTTTTTTTTCAATTTGAAAAGTAAAATAGAACGCGATGACTTATATTCCGAGCACGTAGTCTAAAAAAACAACAAATTCAAATCAGAGCCACGAAAGATCTAAACTATCAAACCACCAGAATGAAATTAAAGAGCTCAGTAGCAGAGAATCCGCATTCATTATAAAAGCAATAGTACGGTAGAACACTGAATCTGACACAAACTGCTTATTTTTTTCCCAAATCAAGAGACACAGAAGCTTTGAAACAACGAAATCGGCTCCCAGGGATCACCGAAACAGTGTTAAAAACCTAAATCTATGACGATAAGGACAGATTCAGATTTCAGAGACATCAAGAATCGGAAATGAACTTTCCTCCATAATCACCATAGTTTCACAGTATAAAAACACAGAAATGAACACGAAAGAGTACATGATAAATCGAAACTGATCCAGAATTGCAAAGAACAATAATGCGATAGTGAGAGAGAGAAAGTACCTGAAGAAGCAACGAATGCTGAACGATTTGGAGGTTGAACTGTGAAGAAAGCGAAGATTCAAGTTCTGAGCTCCAGATCGAGCTCGTCGTGGGCGTTGCCGAAGGAGGAGGCGGGTGGTTGTAGTATAATCCAGTTGCTCCAAATTGAGGAGGCGGGTGGTCTTCGTCAAAGAGAAGCGACGAAGAAAGCGAAGATGAATTCTAGGGTTTTTGGGGAAGACGAACTGTGCGTGCGAAAAAAAATGGGAGAAGGCAAGGGTTGCGTGCGTGAAGATGAATGATATGAATGATAGGGTTTTTTTATTAGTTTTTGAAGGATTTATTTTATTTTTTTATTTAGAGGCGGAATTTTCCGAGTCTAAATTCGTCTCTAACATTTTCCATTTTTGAGACAAAAATTTCCGAGTCTAAATCCGTCTCTAAATTGGCGCAAAAATGAAAAAAATGCCGCCAAAAAAATAAAATTTTTGGCACGGATTTGACACGGAATTAGGGACGGATTCTTCAATTATTTTAGAGGCGGAATTTGGCGTCTCTAAATCCGTCTCTAAAGTCAGTGAAAATTCAGGCACAGATTAGAGACGGAATTTGGGACAAATTAGAGACGGAATGATGTCCGCCTCTAAATTCCGCCTCTAATTACCGCTTTTCTTGTAGTGTGTTTTGTGATTTTTACCATTAAAATTTTAAGATTTTATTATTTTGTTTTGACAATTTTTTATAACATCTTTCACTATGTGGTTCACTAAAAGAAATAATTCAATTTCTTCAGCCAATTCAATTCCTACGAACCCTAATCCCCAATTTTGGTTCCATTTCTTCTCTACAACTCACATCTAATCTAATCTATACTCTATGAAAAGCCACAATGCACTTTAGAGGTTCCTTCTTTTTTTCATAAAGAGGGAATATCATTAAAGAAACAAACATCCAGGATTACAATAAAACAAGATTACAAGAAGATACAAAAGTTACCCAAAACCTAATCTACGAGGTTGAACAATCCCCACAAAATCAGCATAAAACATTACACTAAAAAAGGCAGGCATCTTGTCAAAAATAAGTAAATCAAAATCATCCTGGGAATGAGCTTTAGCGAGGATGTCTGCACAATGGTTCCCTTCTCTATGAATATGTTGCAACTTAACTTGATGAAGGGCGCCAAACTTTGACCTGCAAGAAGAAATAAGAGCACCATAGTGATGTGAGGGGGAGATACAATCGCTAGAAAGAAGATCAATGGCATGGAGACAATCAGACTCAATGATAAGGTTGAGGTAGCCAGCTTGAAGAGTAAGGTATAGACCAATGTTAATGGCCCACAATTCAGCAAGAAGACTAGAACCAAACCCAAGAGCCTTGGAGAAGCCCTTGCACCAGTTTCCATTATGGTCCCTAAACAGACCACCCGCGGCAATGACACCTTTAGAAGCATTGGAGGAGCAAGATCCATCAGAATTGAGTTTCCACCAGCCAAGGGGAGGAGGTTCCCATTTGATATGGATAGTAGAAGAAGAAGAATTATGCAGAGAATTTCCAGCCATGAAATACCATTCCGTGGCATCACGTACAGCATCACCAAAAATGGAGGAAGGAGAGAAGGTAGCATTTTGGAAAACTTTTTGATTTCTAGCAATCCAAATATGCCAAATAATGTAAACAAAGAGAGTACCATGAGACACGTTAAGAGAAGTGGTAACCATGGAAGAGCAATTGATGTGTAACCAAGAAATGAAATTTGAGTGATATAGAGGATTGAACTTGGAAGCATGAAGCCGCCAAACCCACTGTGAAACTGTGCAGTTTTTTATGATATGAGCAGTAGATTCAATTTCAACCCCACACAATGGAAAGGAGGAATTAAGGTGAATGCCTCTAGAAGAGAGAAGGCCATTGGTAGGGAGAGCATCCCAAAACAGTTTCCAAAGGAAGAAGGCTTTCCTAATGTGACAAGGGGCTTTCCAAATCCATTTACAAGGTTCACTTCTAGGAGAACTATCAGGAAGGTAGATACTAGAAGCAAGAGACTAAGCTGACTTCAGATCATAGGAGCCATTTAAATTGAATTTCCAAGTCCTACTGTCACTAGTGAGAGATAAGGGATTACAATGAACAGACAAGACGCCAATTTAAAGTGAGAAGGAAAAATAAAAGAGCACTTAGCCCGATTCCAGCAGCCACTCGAAGCAACAACCTCACCAACAGTAAGCTCAAACTCTTCTCTAGTTAAAGGACCTGAAATCAAACTTCTAAGACAGCCTAAAGGGCACCAACTATCAAGCCAAAAAAGAGTGTTAGCACCAGAATGAATGATCTTACAAGTGCCTTTAGAGGCAAGCTCTTTACCATTTAAAAGACACTGCCCTATATGGGAAGAACTACAACTTTTAAGAGACAATCTGTGGTTGCAAATATGACTCCAACAAGAATTGTGATCAGTTTGGACTCTCCAGAATAACTTAGCAAGGTATGCTTTATTTCTAACATGTGAATGAGCAACCCCAAGGCCACCTAAATTCCTACTTGAGCAGATGATGGACCAGTTAACTAAATGCAGTTTTTTATTACCCAAGTGGTCACTCCATAAAAAGTCACGCAAAGCTCTATCAATAGATTCACAAACTCTTTTAGGAAAAGCTAAACACTGCATGAAGTAAGCAATAATAGGGGCACAGACAGCATTTATCAAGGTGATTTTCCCTCCAAAAGAAAGATTTTTGGCCTTCCAAGGCTCAATCTTGTTAATAACTTTATCCACAATAGGCTTAAAATCAGAGCATTTCTTATTAATACCCAGAGGGAAACCCAAATACTTACCTAAAGAACTAGAAGCTCTAAAGCCTAAAGTATCAATAACCAAGTTTTGATCCAAAATAGAGGTATTATTAGAGAACCAAATCGAGGACTTCTCTCTATTAACAGCAAGACCAGAGCAGGAAAGGAAAAGATCAAGGGCTCTATGGACAGCACTAATGCTACTATGATCAGCCCTAGCAAAAATCAGAACATCATCTGGAAAGAAAAGGTGAGAAAGCTTGCAGCCACCAACTTTAAGGGGCATCCAGTTTTTATCATTAACCTCTTTTTGAATGATTTGGGTGAAAATTTCCATGCACATAATAAAAAGGTAGGGAGAAATGGGGTCTCCCTGGCGAATGCCACAAGACGGAGTGATAGGATCAGCAAGGCCACCATTAAAAATGAGGGTATGAGAAACAGAAGATATGCAACTAAAAATCAAGTTAATTCATTTGGAAGGAAAGTTGAAAAACTTGAGGGTAGAGACAACAAAACTCCAGTTGATTTTATCATAGGCCTTTTCAAGGTCCAGTTTAAGAATAAACCAACCAAACTTGCCTTTTTTAAGACTCTTTAACTTAGAAACAGCTTCCTGAGACTCTTTAGAGGTTCCTTCAATCCAAGGTTTTCAATAAAAAGCACGTCAATATATGCAAAACTTGGAAGGTATAAACACACTACATACCTATATAGTAAATTTATGATGCGACTTATTGTATCACGTAATAAGTGAAGTGGCATGATTTATATTATTTGATTGGTTCATACTTTTTTTATTATTATTATTTCTCACAATTAAATTATTTAAATAATAGATTATATCACCTCACTTCTTGCATGATACAAGAAGTTGTATCATAGACTTATCCATATATATAATAATAACATTAAACAAAAAAGTTTCATGTCCCAACCTAATTAGCAATTTATTTCCAATGTGCATAATAATACTAACCATTAGCCAAACAATCAATCTTGGAGCCATCGTTTTCCTATATCAAAATAACCCAAAACAAGGAGTTAGATTCCTAAATTAATTCGATCGAAATTAGTTGGATTCCACAAGTATTCCAAGAGAAAATTGTTAAAATTGGCTATCCCAAATCCTAATGATGCGAGTTTCTCTTAGCTTCTGGAGAAACAAACACAGACGTGATAAATTGGTTGAAGAAATTAAGAAATTGGGGATTAGGGTTCGTAGGGACTAAATAGGCATTCGGAAACTGAGAAATTTGATTATTTTTTAGTGAGTGACATACGCGACATGTGACAAGTGTCGTTAAAAATTTGATTACAGGTATCTTTGTGATTTACCTTAAAGAAAAAGGAGGGTAAGAATACACATAAATCCATAAATATAGCTTGCTGAGGGAAAAAGCTTCACTAACATTAACAAAGCAATCACATGTTTTGTTGGTGATATCCTTTTTTCATTCTTTGTACATTATAGAGTGTAATTCATGTTTAAATTGAGATAAATAATATATTTCACAAACTAAATTATTAATTTATTTTTAAGTTTAAATTTGAGAAATTATTAATTTTTATAAGAATTTTACTTTATTGATGAAGAAAAAGAGACAAAGTCAAAATATAGAAAGATTTGTAATGTTATTAGTACAATAAAAATAAACATTAACTTACTCTTTAACAGAATTAGGAACCCTCTGGTAAGTTGATGGATATGAAAATCTGCACAAGAATCAGAAAATAAAATGGAATAGTTCAGACACTCAAGTTAGTCAAAAAATAATGAGAGTTGATAGAAAGTGGGGTATGAGTTATAAAAGTGTATCTAGATTCTAGAACATGATAGTAAAGATAACACAAATTTAATCCTCTAGTTTTCTGGCCCAAAAAAATATCTCTAGTGTGAAACTAAGAAAATTCATAACCTTATATCATACAATTTTTGAAATAACAAATAAAATAGCTAAACTCAACTCTGCAAGACAACCCCTCCTCTCTTCAACATTTGTAATAATTTATTCTCTTTGTAGAAGAGATTTTTTCTTCATTTTGCTGAACAATTTCTCCTTTCCATAGATTTTTCAGTGGGCTAGATAAAATTGAGTCCGCCACATATAAAGGTCTTTTTTTATATATATATTAGAATGTTGATTTTAGTGAGCTTAATAAAACTACAAGAAAAAAATTTAAACATTAAACTTTTAACTGAAACAATGTTTTAATAATAGTAATAATTCCCCATTAATTATTGGGAAGCAGAAAATAAAAATTTTTGGCTTACGGAACACCGTGTTTATTTTCTAGTTTTGTTTAATATTTGGTGATTTGGGCTCTATACAATTGGGCTTACCCAATATATTCATCAAATGTATAGAGACCATTTAGGCCTTTGGGGGTTCATAAAAAAGAACATTAAAAGTAGTCTGATTGTGTTGCAAGATTACTTTTTTAGTAAACTTTAAAAAATTAAATTTATGATATTTTAATTATACAAGTGTATCAGTAAATGGAAAATTAAAAAAAGACAGTACGACACTCTCCAAAAATATGAGTAGAGATTGAAGCCTTGACTTCGAGCACAAGTCAAGTTAACTGGTTTTATGAAAGTTACTAATTCTATAATTTGATAAATCCATCTCCTTGTTTTTTCATTGACAAATATTTCAAAAAGTTATAGTCATGAGAATATAGGTTCCTTATTTATTAATCCTCCAAAAAAAAAAAAAAAAAAAGAAACATGGAAAGTAGGAATGTGTGCTTGATAGTGATGTTGAAAATTTAGCATTTTGATTGGTGGACTGGAAATCAATAAATGGATTATGACAACAAATAATTAAAGAAGCTAGCAGCAATAGCATGGGGCACCAACTGTTTCAGCTGTCACACTTAATAAAATATCTATCTTTCCACTATGAAGCATGCTTCATATATATTTCTCTAACTACACCAATTTATGTAATCACTTTTACCATAAGAAGCAATTAGCATGTTAGAACTCCTTTGATTTTCCTTTAAAATGCTTTTAACACATTTTATAAAACACTCAAAATTTGACAGATTTCAAAGACTTGTCACCCTTGTGATTCATTGCCTCATCTACGTCCAGTATAAAAACCTTGGAAAAACCTGCATTTATTATCTCTAAGAATGATTAAAATACCTAACTTTAGCTATATTAGAGTTCATGCTATAAGTCAAGAACAATATATATATATATATATATATGAGAATAAATAAATATATACTTTATTCATAATAATAATAAATATTTATTTTTTTACATAAAAATATAATATTTATAAAAAATAATATATTAAATATTTTATAAATACTGAAATAATTTTTAAATATATTCGTTTTTATTATTTTTTTAATGATTCTAAATGTAAAAAATTAGTGAAAATAAATTTTACACAAGTAAAAAATAATTTATTTTAATGTTTTCCAAAATCTAATTCAAATATGAGAATTTAACTATACATAAAATAAAATTCATAGATGAAGAAGGACAAAAAAAAACAAATATTCATAGATAAAGCTTGATTTTGATACACTTTATGTTTGAGTTCAATTCTAAAAATCATAATACCCTGTTTATTGACTCGGAACTGTCAGAAATCCTCTGTGATTCTTTACAATTGGACGCCTGAATAATTTAAGCCAAAACGTGTGGTTTCATTTAATAAAACAGTATGGTTTGGAAAATCAAGTCATCACATACCGAAATCTTAATGATAAGCACTAAAAATTATCTAATTTCAGAGAATCCAATTTTTCGTGCTTATACCTCACATTCCTAGTTCTTTTATTTTTATTTGTCTTAAATTTAATTGTTAAAAGAGGATTACAAAAATATTTCTCGCCGTAATTTCTTGCAAGATAACGAATCCACCATCATGTGATTAGTCAAAGAAAAACAAAAGGATTGTGACCCACCCACTTTGTTGTGAGATGAGTACAAACACACACAGGAGACTAAAGTACCCAACCTGTCCAGATTTCTGCCTACATAATACGCTTAATTCTCTCCCTTTGGTTTCATTATTCTTTTTGACCCCTTGTTAAACAAAACCATTTCACACCTTCCTAATCTATTACCTATCTTTTTCACTCCACTCTTCATGGCTAATCACACTGTTTAACTCAAACCACAGATTTCATCTCATCCTTCCCTTGCTTGACTTATAAATCATTTTAAGAACACCTTACTACTATACTATACAGTTCAATACTAAATTATAACGAGACATAATTTTTTAACAATAACAACCAAAGTTTATTCCCATTTGATATAATCTACTATATGGATCAACTGGCGCCAACACGTTCTGTCCTTGCACATGTCAACAATTAAATTATTGATAGATAAATCTTTCTGAATAGTTTTCCTTCCCCGGATTATACTTTGCATACCGAGACCTCTATAAGTCTTCTTTGTACATATCCGAACTAAGAATACCCTGGATAATATCTGGCTCCAAAATAACAAAAATCTGGTTATCCTGTAGCTTTCTTTAGGTTGGTCCACACGTGATAGACATGAATAAGTGAAGTCTTGATCATAAAGAAGAGAACCAACCTACCAGGAACCAGCTAGATTGCAACTCATACTCGAGAATTTTGGTCACTGTTTTCACCTGCCATTAATTAAGGGATACACAGACAAACACACACAAAATTATATCCTTTTTCTTTTGTCGTGCACACACTTTAGTCTTTCTTCAACAACCAATACCCTTTCCTGGTACCCCACACACGGCCTCACTTTAAGGAGGGCTAAAGTGGAAAAACCCTAATCATCTTCCCACCAATGGAGATTAAATAAAAAATAATAATAAAGGCCATAGAGAAAAGTGAAAGAATGAACAGGTATTTCCGGATTTGGGGATTTACAAAGCATACAGTGGTTTATGGCAGAGAATATAGTACTGGTTTCTACTTTGAATACCAGATAGAAAGCAAATAGTAGCTTGTTTTACAGTGAAGGACTCTCTTGGGTGTCTAAACATGAGATATAGCATGGTGTTTTAGATTTTCATGTTCAATAGTAAAACATGTTACATTTGGACAATTGGTATTTACACCAAATGGATAACTTCTGATATGTGTAAGATATCAGGGTAATGATGTCGACAGATAAAATGCCTCCTCTAATAGTATATGAACATTATAACTAGTTAAATCATAAGTTCATAAACTGCAAAGAAGCAGACGAAAAAGAAGGGTACAGAGAACAAGCACTTTCTAACAGTTTCTCAAAAATCACCACCATTTTCCAGCTTAAACACAAGAAGATTCCCAACAATCTTGTTATTCATGTAATGAAACGAATATAATGAATCATGGTACTCTAATAAAGAACAATGGAAATCTCATCAGAAACTACAACATATCACATTATCCATTTCTATACAAGGCTATACTTTTCCTACTAAATTAGAGACATGTGCAACAAATATAATGGATGTAAGGAGATGATTCCATTTTCATTTGCAACTGTTACAGGGAAAGAAATTTGAAACACAAAAAGAACCTGCTTCTCTCTGGGTGAAATATGGCAAGGGTAAAAGGAAAACAAGAATGTCACAAGAGATATATGGAGGATTAGGATATAACCTATGAGGTGATTAAAACCATTGATGAACAAGAACTCCACTTTGCCTAAGAGAATTGAAAAGCTCCAAGCATTGATCATAAGTTTTCTCATACTTTGAACTCCTCTGCCCTGGGCAACATCTTTGCCACCTATTGTAATGGCATTCAAGAAAAATCTCATCCACCAAACAGATAGCTCCGGTTTCAAACAACCGCGGAATCAGATCAAATTCAGTGCCTTCCACATCCATCTTCATCACAACAAAATCATTCTTTGACACTGTGTTCTTCAACCAGTTTGCAAAATCAAAGCCTTGGATTTTCTCTACTTCACCATCAAAACCATCTGATGATGATGATGATGACTGCAATGGCTGAATCCTACCCATGCCTCTACCTTTAACCTCAACATGCTCGCCTGGGTCGTGATGAATTTCAAATGTTAAGGTCTCATTCCTCACCCAAGCAGCATAAGGCAGCAAAGTGATCCCTTTCTTCAAACCATACTCATGATGAAAAGTTTTATCAGCCTCAATTGCATACACATGAAAGGTTTTGTTCTGCTTTGGATACTGCTTCCTAAACCAACTCCCTATACTGGAGCCATAACTTCTAGCTCCAACATCCACATACACATACCTATTCTTGAAGCTTATATCCACCATTGATGGAAGATACTTTATGTTTTTTACATTCCTCTTCAAAGTAATCCACGGCTTCAGTGGCTCCTCTGCAATCAGAGGCTCAGCATTTCTAACCAATTCTTGCTTATACCCATCAGAAGAGCATTTTCCATTTGAACCATCATCATCATCATCAAATTTCTCAAACTCATGAACAAACCCATCAAACTCTTTCCTCAGAACAATTTCTCTAATATGAGGCATTGAATTATCAAACCCATCTATATCACGCGACTTCACTAATTTGAAGTTATTAAACAAATCAAGGAATGAATTGAAACTATACGTATCTGTAGCTTTTACATGGAACACCACAAACCCTTCGGGTTTAAGCGTCCGAGCAATCTCAGAGGCGAAATCTGACGGTCGCAACGATTTCTCGAGCCCACCCTCACCGGAAAAAATGAAGTCGAATGTGTTATCTCGAAACGGCATTTTATGAGCCTGGCCGGCTTTCACCAACGGCTTCGAAGCTTTCTTTGAGATCCCAATCGAGTCCGAAACGCCGATCTCCTTCAAAGCGAACACGTCCCGGCCGGTCAGCGTTTCGACGCAGAGCGATTTCGACTCCGGCGAGAGATGGCCGTCGGAGATCAGATCTTGGAACACGGAGGAGTAGAAACTCACGGCTTTGATCCAATCTTCACTCTTGTAAACCTCCGGCCTCGGGGCGGCGGTGGAAGTCTGGATGACGACGGCGTCGTTGGAGGAGACGGCTAAAGCGCCGGCGGAACCGGCGCCGGCGACGATGAAGTTGAGACTCTCCGGGAGGGAGAAGAAGCAGAAGTCGCCGACGGAGCAGGACTCGCCGGCGAGGGTGATGACGTAAGCAAACCGAGCGACTATGATGAAGACGCCGAACACAAGTAAACGTACCATAACGTTACGGAGAAAGCCGGGCTTGCCTGTGGCAGGCTCCATGGTAGAAGTTGATTCTATACTTTGCTTTTACAGAAAAAGAAAAAGAAAATCAATGTGTTTATGTTTATCTTTGAAGAAAGAATGAATGAATGGAGAAAAAATATGTATGAACAGAATGAAGCTTATCGGGAGCTGAAGCGAGCGGAAGTGTGGTTAGCGCCGATGAGGGAGGATTTTCTGGGAGAGAGAGAAGAGAATAATGGGAAATAGAGAGGAAAAGGAGGGGCAAAACGGGAAGACATGGCTTCTGTGAGATTATGGTATAGAGAAGAGAGAGTCCATGAAGCGTGGTGTGAGAAATGAGGATACTTTTGAGATGATTGATAGATTGAATGAAGAGAGAAAACTAGAGAATGAGAGATTTTGGATTTGCAGAGATGTAAAGGGAAAGAGATGATGATGAAGAAGAAGGAGAGAGATAAAAGAGTCAAAGAAAGTGTGACCAGAATGGCCGGTGACACGCGCATACAGTGTAACAGGGGTCTCATTCGTAATTGCCCCCATCTAGTCTTATAAATAACAACAATGCCATCATGCATTGCAAGCAAGTAGTAGTTGAGTTCACATTCCTTGAAATTCGTTTCTCAAAAGTTTTAGGTTGAAGTACATTTTTAGTACTATAACTTTTACTTAGGTCTCAATTTGGTCACATAACTTTTTGTTGTTATACTTTTTGTTATATATCTTTTGATCAAGTTGTAGATTTAGTACCATGTTGCACTTTTGGTTCAATATCTTTGGGTTAGGTTGCAGAATTTGTTCCATATTTTTTGTTCAAGTTATAGAATTGGTCCTCTATCTTTAGGTCAGATACAAAATTGGTCTTATATCTTTGGATAAGGTGAGACTAATGATGAAAATTTTTGCAAAGATATGAGATCAATTTTGCAACCTAACAAAAAAATATGAGACCAAAAATGATACGGGATTAAATCTGCAATTTTTTTTAAAGATATGAGACCAAAAGTATAATAAAAAAGTTATGGGACCAAATTGAGATCTGAGCAAAAGTTATGAGACCAAAAATACACTTTGACCAATTCTTTATTTCACCAGTGAATCTGAACCGTCCAATTGATCTAGCATTTTTTGTCTTGCCACATCGTTTTTATTTAACGCTACAGTGTACACAAGTCACAACATCTTCTTCCTTCTTGTATAATCGCCCTTCCGTTTTTATATATTAGGGGTTTTGGGTGCCCGTTTAAAATAAATAAAGGACTAAATTGTTAACTTAATAAAGAAAAATAGATTAAATAGTAAATTTTCACTTATATTTAATTTCATAGACTATAGTTTAAACATGGACAACCAAAGGAAATACAATTCTAATTGTTCATTTCTATAAAAGCTTTTCGTCGTCACTCATATCAATTACTTTTTTCTTAAATTGTTTCGTTTCGTATAATTTACACAAATCAAGCACATTAACTTCTAGTCAAGTTAAGTTTTTTTCGAATAATTTATTTAAAAAAAGACATGATCTAACAGAATTGGTTAAGATGAGAAAGCTTGCTAGGAATTAAACTCTTGTATTTTGGTCAAGTTTTTTCATATACTTTTAACTTTTGTTCCCAAGTCCAAAACTCTAGTATTTTAATTTTATGGTAAATTACATTTTGCTATATTGTAGTTTGACCCTATTTCACTTTAGTACCCTTTAAAGCTATTTTGTAATTTTAACCATAAAAAGTTTTACAAAAATTACATATTGACCCTAAAAAATTTTCAAAAAATTAAAAATAGGTCCATAGATACATATTATCTAGGGACTAAAATGAAAATTTAAAAAAAAATTGGGGTCAATATGTATTTTTTGCAAAATTTGTTATGGTTAAAATTACAAAATAGCTCTAAAAGGATACCAAAATGTTAATGGAGAATACCACAGTATACTAAAGTGTCAGGTTTCAAACTACAGGGTACCAAAGTGCAATTTATCCTTAATTTTATATACTTAAATATAATTAAAGAATTCAAGCCAAAAAAATATAATTAAAGATTGTCCGGCGAACATTTTTAAATTAATTAATTTTTTTTTACTTTCAAGCATTAAATCAGTCTTTAGAATTCAGATTGATGTAGGAATATTTAATTAGGAAACAAGAAATGTATAGAAAGATCCATATTAGTAGAGAATAATAATAATAATATTGATTGGCCAAAAAAAAAATAATAATAGTATTGTGATTTGTCAAAATTGTAAGTCAAACCCACGGAAAGAAATAAATAAATAATAAATAAATAAATAAAGTAATAAGTAATGAATACGTAATGAGTAAGTCACATGGCTATCAATCGGTGACCGTTTGAGTCGGTTGCGATGGTTTATCACTCATCACATCTCACCGTTCGTTTTCATGGGCGCAACCAAAAGCTAATCTGACATAGCCGTTATTAAACTTTTTCCTAGATCAAATGACTAAAACACCCCTGTGCGGCGTCAATCCTTCCTATCATGTCCCACTTCAATTAACTAATGGCCAAAAACAAAAAAGTTCTTTCAATTAACTCATATAAATTCTTCGTCAAAAACTCAAATTGGTACCTTATGTATGAGGTAGATTTCAAATTGGTCTCTTATAGCATTTGTTTCAATTTGATCCTATGTATTTCAATAATGTTTCAAATTGGTCTCAGAAATACTTAATATGGTCATATGAATATTTCAAGCTCAAATACAACGAATTCAAAATTACGAATTTCTTTTGACAAGTACTTTGAAACCATCAACAAACCAGATCAAATCAAGTCCTAAAAGTGGATAACTTATTTCATGGTCAAACAAATGAAATTGGTCATATCTCTCTCGATTGAAGTTCAAATGCAACAAATTTGAAAATATGTGCTAACTTTATTAGTGTTCTTTATTTGCCCAGTTATAATTGCTAACAAACGAGGTCAAATCACATCTCAAAAGTATTTTTGGGATCAATTTGAAACATCAAAAAAATATATAAGACCAATTTAAAACAAATAAAATATAAGGGATTAATTTGAGAACAATCCTATACATAAAGAACCAACTTGAGACTTTGGCTTAAATTCTTACAAACGTTATATTCAATGTATAAAATTAGTTGTTGGTGAAATTATGAGTTTTTTTTTTACTTATAGTAAAAACTAATCTCATTTAAATTAGAGTGTAACTCGTTAATCAGTATACTAAATTATTGTTAGTATGTAAAATCAATTGAGGTAACATTATAACATTATTTTAGTAATATATAATTAAACTTTCATCTTTAGATATAATTAAAACTATGTTTGTCATTAGTTTTCATTTTATATATTGAGATTNCTCTATATTATTCCTATTTTTTTGTTCTATACTCAACCAAGATAAAATGGATACCGTGTTCCAGTAAGTATGCATGGGTGTTCGGTTTCCAAAAACAAATACTATAGTGAATATAATATTATTTAAAGTATAAATAATATATCTTAGAATAATTCTTTTAAATATAAATAAAATTTATTTAATTTTATTTACTACGCAACTTCTTCTATAATTCATAATTTTCTCTCATTTTCTTTTCTCTATCTTTATACTTTTCAATTTCAAACTTTAAATTTTAAATTTATCTTATAATTATCTAAAATTTTCTATTACTTATTTCTCTTTATAATGTATACGTCGCCCGCCAAATCTCAGTATATATATACACACACCATATTTGTGCATCACTGTCTGTAAATGTGAGCCATTTTGTTATTAAAGCTAGCTTGGTTTGCAATATTATCTTGTGGGTGCTTTTCAATGTAAACATATATGCCAGAAAAGGAAGGGCATATTTAATAAGACCAATGATATCTTTTAAGATAAGAATCAATAAATAGGTTACATGTGTAATACTTATACACACCATGTGGAATCATTTGTAAATTTGTGTGCAATTTTGCTTTTAATTGGCATATCCAGTTGGAATTGGTCCACGCTTGATATGCCAATGTCAATAATTATTTTATTTTATTTTATTCCATTTCTTAATTTATTTGGTTGGTGACCCTTTTAATTATTGCAAACCCAATGGAAAAATAGTACTAATTACAATTAATTAAGTGGGATTCATGGCTGAAGGAATATTTCAAGTATTTATTCTCACTTCTTTTAATTTCATTTTATAATAAGATTTGCAAAGTTTACATGCATATTGGTTTGGCATTTTAATAATTTCAAGAGCACAGTGTTTGCAATTTGCATACTTAGAACACCATATTTGAATTCAGGCCAAAAAAAAAAAAGAACACCATATTTGAATGGAATGAGATTAATTTATTTGGCATATTTAATAATATTAGTCGGAGAAGGAGAAGAATTAATTTATGAAGTGTGAAATAAGGAAAGGAATAATAAAAGAGACAGACATAAGTCAAATGAGGTAATGAAGGAGGACAGCTAAATCAAGCATCTAATCATTAAACAAAGTGAAGGGTCCCACCACACATAAATTAGGGATTCTTAAAAAATAATATTAATATTAATAATAATAAAAAAGAAATAAAATGTGTTCCTTCAATTTTAATCATATTCCAAGTTCCTAACTCTTCATTTGTCCAACAAATCCAACTTCCATTTCAGTGAGAAGTGGCAGCCAAATGGTACAGTAATACAGCTTCCACCATCATCTTTCTTAAATTTAATACGTGTCCATATTTATGGCAAAAAAAATACATAGTATATGGTTAGGTATGAACTTTTTTAAAAAAAAAGTGATTTGAAACTATATTCACATTCTCATGCATGCATCTTTTGAAGCTTCCAGAAATTTTATTTTGTGAATAACAAGTTAATAAATAATAAATAGAGTGGAGGGCCCTTTGAGGGAAACCTTCTCAGGTAATTAGTGATGAGAGAGAACTTTAAAGACAAAATTTAGTTGGCAAGTACTATTAAACATAACTTTTGCTTTATATCATGGGATTTTAGAGGAATAAATTGCAAATTTATAACATATTATATTATATAATTTTAAAATAGATTTTAATATGTGTGTGTGAATGAATAAAAGAAGGAACATTTTAGATGTTTTTTTTCATGTTGTCGAAGTTTTTGAACATTTAGTCCATTTTACAAATGAATTGGCCCAAGCCCCCATATATCCTTTGGGTTTAGGCCTACCAATTTCTTGTCCAGAGCCTTTTCTTTTTATTAAAAAAGAAAGGGGATTTGTGGACATCAACGTTGACGGGAAAAAGAAAAAAAAAACACAGGCTACATATTCATTTCATTCTCACGAGATACATCATACATACAACTACTATAGATTAGAGTTTCAAAGAGTTTTAGTATTGCACAATTGAATCATAATTTAAAATTTTTCTACCAACAAAAAATCATAATTTATGATTATCTTAGGTGAACATTTGTATACTTTTTGCACCGTCTTGTTCATTACCTACTAGAGTCTTCTTCTTCTTCTTCTTTTCATTTGATTCATCCTTGTTTTTGCTGAATCCTCCAGAAAGAGACCGATGTGGTCGAGCTTGGACGAATCGACGACAAAGGCGAATGACCAGTCTCCGCGCAAACGAATTAGACGACAGCGAGGTGACTGGAATATAATATTGAGGCGATGGAAGAGGGATGATATGGTGAGGAGAGGCTCAATGAGATTTAAGGGATTGCTTTGTTTAATTTTGAAATCGAAAATATCATAAAGATTATGATAAATCATATCTTCAGCCAACTCGGATACCTGTAAGGGTTAGTCCAGTTGTAGAGAAGACCTCCCACAATAAAACTCTGACGCCCAAGTTAGTATAGTATAAGAGATGTCAAATAAAAATTAAGGTTAGAGTGTACTTGAAGGAAGGTTTATATAGAACCTTAAGGGACATTTGAATATTCCACCGACCTAAAGGTAGAGGGATCAGACCCACCCAAAAGTAATGGGGGTCGTTTAAAGACTCATTATCAAATTTTAATGGAAGATTATTATATTATAGATTGGAGTTTCAAATAGTTTTAGTGTGACACAATTGAATCATAACTTAAGATTTTTCTACCAACAAAAAAAAATCATAATTTAAGACTTACATATAAATATAATGATGAGGTGATTAATGATGATCTCAGGTAACCGGCCAGTTGTTCACTTCTTGCACTGATCGTCTTGTTTAACTACATCACTGTATAATATAATCTTGCATACGTGTCTAACTATTCATAGCTTACTTGTAATTCTTTTGTACCTTATTCGAGCATTTTTTTTAATTTCTCTCTCCTTCGTTTACTAGGTGAGCTCTTTCTAATTAACCTCGTGTCTTTTTTTTAGAGCTCTTAGAATAAAACCATACAATTCAAACTAATCCGATCATCATGAATCAAGAAACGAAATGGCAAGGAGCGTCAGTGAGAAAACGACACTATTGTAATGGCATTCAAGAAAAATCTCATCCACCAAACAAATAGCCCCAGTTTCTAACAACCTCGGAGTCAGATCGAATTCTGCACCTTCTACATCCATTTTCATCATAACAAAATCATTCTTCGACACTGTGTTCTTCAACCAGTTCGCAAAATCAAAGCCTTGGATTTTCTCCACTTCGACCTTCATATTCAGCATGCTCTATTGGGTCATGATCAATTTGAAATGTTAAAGTCTCATTCCTCACCCATGCAGCATAAGGTAGCAAGGTGATTCCTTTTTTCGAATCATACTCATGGTGAAATTTTTTATTAGCCTCAATTGCATACATATGAAAAGTCTGTTGGAATTATTTATAATATTTAGTGGATTAGCATTAATTAATTATTTTATCAATGATTTGTGTTTGTTGATCAGGTGACTAATTTGGTTGATTCTGAATATTTTAGATATGATTAAGTTTAAATTGTGGTAATCAGTGATGGGTTTGATTATTCACAAGCTTCACAAGACCAGGCAAAGAACCTCAACTCACGTCCAAAGAGTATTAGCAACTATCCCATTAAGTTGCTAATGTTTACAAAGAGCCAATTTATAGTGGAGACTACTTTGTTAACTATTTGATTAAATTGATAATTTATCTTTTGTACTAAAATGTGATGTTGTATTTGTTCAGGAGAAGTTTTGTTATTTTACAATAACTATGGGGACCCTTTTGCAATTTTATCCAAAACTTGTAAAATATTGGTTTGTCTAAAAACAAACCGAGAAAGTTTTTTAGTGAGTGTGGGGTTGGCTTCTCTCCTGTAGAAATACAAACTCATTGGCTCCACTCTTAGATAGATTGGCATTTTTGCAAACTTGGTGCTTCATCTTTGGGTCTCTTTGGGACAGTGGGTTGTTTAGTTCTTGTTCTTCCTACTTCAGCATGTCTGCATCTTCATGTAAGTTTGTCTATCTCCCAATTTCTTTCAGCAAAGTCTTGTTCTATTTTGGATACTCTTTCTTAAACCAACTTCCTATACTGGACTCATAACCTCTAGCTCCAACATCCACATATATATACCTATTCTTGAAGCTTATATCCACCATTGATGGAAGATACTTTATGTTCTTTACATTCCTCTTCAATGTAATCCACGGCTTCAGTGGCTCCTCTGTGATTAAAGGCTCTGCTTTTCTAACCAATATATTCTTGCTTATACCCATCAGAAGAGCATTTCCAATCTTGGCTCTTGGGGCGGTGGCGGTGGAAGTCCGGTTGACGACACTGTCGGCGACGATGAAGTTGAGACTCTCCGGGTCGCCGGAGAGGGAGAGGGTGATGATGTAAGCAAAAAAGGGCCACCATGATGAAGATGCCGAAGAACAGCTTACAGGGAGCAAACCAAGAAGAGGTAGTTATTGTTGGGTTGTTTTGTTTTTTCAAAGTTCCACATTGGTCAAGTTAGAAAAGTTGAGTGGGTGAGGAAGCTTTAAATAGAGAGGGCTTTTCACCTTAAGAGGCACCACAACTTACATAGAAATCCTAATGGGTGTATTGGGGTTTGGGTAGTTGTGAGTCATTTTTGAGAGAGAGTTTGCAATTTTCTCCAGTCAAAAATTGTATTGAGGAGGGTTTGTAATTTTTCCGTGCAAAAATTACAAATAGTGAATTTTTTCCCAGAGGGGGCCGTGGAGTAGGTCTTGAGACACCGAACCACGTTAAAGATTTGTGTTCGTTTCTCCGTTTCCTCTTCCTTTATTTCTTGTGTGGGTTGCGCTTCCGCCCAAGAGTTATAACTAATTAACTAATCACTGATCCCTTATGAGATGATGAGAGAATGAAGCTTACAGGGAGCTAAAGCGAGTGGTATATATAGAGAAGAGTGAGTCCATGAAGCTTGGTGTTAGAATTGAGGAAACTATATATGAGTTTATTGATAGATATTGAATTAGCAGAGAAGAGAATGAGAGGAGAGATTTTATATAATTAACAACAAAATAATGCGAATCTATCGTGACTTGAGTAGCTAGTTGCACCCATCTAATGTTATATGTTATATATATATAACAACAGTGCCATGCAATGCAAGCAAACCTTTCGGACTTGACTAGCTCTTTAATTAGTATATAGTTGGCTTCACATTCCTCAAAGTTCTTCGTTTCTTCATCAGTGAAACGGTACTCCACACATGCATCTTCTTATTTCCTTCTCGTATAATCGTACGTCAACCTTCTGTATAATGAAACGTGACTTGTGAGAGTTATATGATAATTTAAAGGAAATGTATTTTTATTTGGTCATAAATAAAATTTGCAGGTCCACAATCTCCAAAGGAAAGTCTATGTCATTCAAAAATATAATGGATGAGACAAAAGAGTATAAGTATGAGAGAGAGAAGCCAAGGGCCCAAGTCAAATACCACGTCATCAAAAATTGAAAAAATGGACCGAACAACTTAAAGCAGGACCATTTTAAACCAAAATTGCATAGATAATGAACCAATTTAAACTTTTTGAGAGATAATGAACCAATATGAACTTTGAAGCAAAGATAATGGAATATGATTTGAGCTTATTTGCTAACGATTCTAACTAGACATAACTCTTTAATACTTAGTACATAGTTTCAAACTCGTCGCATTCGGACTTAAAACAAGAGAGAAATTCAATTTTACTTGTTTGATTGTGAAACTTTTTTTTTCTAGATTGTTTGATTGTGAAACTAGTTACCCACTTTTGAGACTCGATTTGACCTCATTTGTTGATGGTCTCAAAGTACTCGTCAAAAGAAACTCGTAATTCTGGATTCATCATATTTGAGCTTGAGATGTAAGATATATGACTATATTCAAAATTTTTGAGAATAATTTAAAATATTATGAAAATATGTAGTATCAGTCTGAAACGAATAAAAGATAAAAAACTAATTTGAAATCTACGTGATATATAAGGGACCAGTTTGAGACTTTGGCCTATATCTCAACATGTAATTCATTCTATTTAAGACTCTCACTCTGTTACTCGCTCATTCAGTTTTTTAGCACTTACTAATTTGATCATTAGAGGAACATGTATCACTATAGCTCCTCCTCATCTTGTTTTTCTTTTCCCCTTTTATTTCAGAAATCTCGAGCCTTTTGCTGATGGAAGTTATATCCTTCTCAAGCATCATCAAAGATGATAGTTTGGGAGTAGTGTAGGATAGAGTGGAATGGTTTAAAGATCTTAATCACTGATGGAGTCTTTAGGATAGGGTGAAATTGTTTAAAGTTCTACAACTCTAAACCATTTAAATGTTTATTTTTTAAATCCTAAATCTTAGGTGACTTTGTTATTTTAAAATGTATATCATATAAACAAAATTTTACTTGATAATAACAAATAAAATAAAGAAAAATGTTTTAATTTTATATTAAGTTTGATACTACTTTTTAAAAATAATTAAATTATTTTAGGAGGTACTAATCTATTTTTTAGAAAGAAAGTTAAATGTATTCGTTCGTATTATTTATATGAAAAAACTAAATTTAATAACTCAAATAAATGTGATTTTATATATTTAGTATATTCAATATTCAACAAGGTAAAATGGATACTTTGAGTTCAGAAATTACAGTAAGCTTGTGAGTTTATATAAATGCCATGTGTATAGTACTCATTTTGAATGCAAGACATTTTGATACTTCAGCTAGCCTGGTTTGCAATATTGGGCGCTTTTCAATGTTAACATATTATATATATATATATATAGGTAAAACATATGTTGGTGCCCCTAACATTTGGTCAAAAAAATATTACAAGAAAATATTAAGGAATAAGGACCAAAAAAGAACAAAAAAAATATTCGCAAAATGTAGGCCGCTATTGAACTCAGGAGGTCAAAAAACCTTGGATTAGGTGTTTTCATAGTCGTCAGGGTCGTCGTGTGATGCTGCTACTGCTGACGACGGTGGTGTTGTTGTTGCTGCTGCTGACGGTGGTGGTGGCAGTGGTGAAGATGATGATGAATGAAGGACTTTGAGTTGAGGGACCGAACGAAACTTTGAGCAAACCTGAGGGACCAAAATAGGACTTTGGCAAAAAAAAATTGAGGTTAGGGTATAATTGACAACAATGTAAAACATTGAGGGCATAATTGACACAAAACAAACGTTGAGGACATAATTGAAACTGACGTCAAACATTAGGGGCACCAATAGGTCTTTTGCCTCTCTATATATATATATATGCCGGGAAAATATATGCCGGAAAAGGAAGGGCATATTTATATAGACTACTGATATCTTTTAGGTCAAAGTGTGAATTTGGTCTCATATCTTTTATTCAGTTCCTAATTTGGTCCTGTATCTTTTTTTATTACATTTTTTGTCTCATATATTTGCAAGAATTTCTTATTTGGTCTCACATTTTTTGGTCAGGTTGTAGAATTGGTCTTACATTTTTGCAAAAGGATTGACTGTTAATTGATTATTTTGCAAAGATATAAAACTATTTATGCACCTCACCCAAATATATGGGACCAATTTTACAATTGACCTAAAGATATAGGACTAAATCTGCAACAAAAAAGATATGAGGCAAAATAGAGACCTAACTCAAAGATATAGGACAAAAAATGCAACAAAAAAATATAAGACTAAATTGAAAACTGAAAAAAAAAAATATGAGATTGAATTTAGACTTTATCCTATCCTTTAAGATAACGATCAATAAATAGGTTACATATGTAATACATGCACACACCATGTGGAATCATCGTATATTTGTCTTCAATTGGCATATCCAGTTGGAATTGCCCACGCTAGATATGCCCATGTCAATAATTATTGCTTTATTTAGTTGGAGACTCGTTAATTAGTGCATACACAACGGGAAAATAACAATTATAATTAATTAATAAGTGGGATTCTGATTTCTGAAGAATAAATAAATAGGTTACACGATGCACACACCATGTGGAATCATTGTAAATTTGTGTGCAATTTTGCTTTCAATTGGCGCTTGTTTCTCGAGAAGAGATGGGAACATCCTCAATATGATTGAATAGTCCACGCTTGATGTCCCATGTCAATAATATATACCGCGGGCTTTGCGTGCCCGTAAAATAAATAAGAGACTAAATTGTTAATTTAGTAAAAAAAGATAGATCAAATAGTAAATTTTCTCCTATTTTTAATTTTATTGACTATAATTTTAAACATGGACGACCAAAAAGGAGTGGAGTCATATAATATAAGATATACTAGTTGCTTTGCGTGCCCGTATAAAATAAATAAGGGACTAAATTGTTAACTTAGTAAAGAAAGAGAGACCAAATAGTAAATTTTCTCTTATTTTTTATTTCATAGACTATACTTTTAAACATGGACGACCAGAAAGTGGTGGAGCCATATAATATAAGATATATATATATATATATTGCTTTATTTGGTTTCCGACCCGTTAATTAGTGCATATACAATGGGAAAATAGCAATTCTAATCCTCATCAAATATTTTATGCATATTTCATGTTTAGGATGATAGATTTTATGTTTTTTATCATGCACATAACTTGCGCGTACTTTTTTTCTGTCAAAGGGTAACACAGAAAAAGAATTTTAAGTACTAAAATGTTAACAATAAATAAAATAAAATACTAAAATGTCACTTTTAAAAAAATAAAATATTAAAATAGAATCGATTCATATCTCCAAATAATTTTTCCTGATAAAGTTTGAGGAAACCCTCTCAAGTAAATAGTGATGAGAGAGTTCGGCCAAAAAAAAAATAGTGATGAGGGAGAGTACTTAAAATTTGGTTGGCAAGTCTTATTAAACATAACTTTTCCTTTATATCATGAGATTTTAGGGGAAGAAATTGCAAATTTACAACTTATTTCATCTTATATTATATTATATGATTTCAAAATGATATTTTTATAGGTTGGAGGGTCATTTTGGTCTTAATGTTCATTTCAAATTGAAATTTAACGAATTCAAAGCTCTGTATCATTTTCAAAGAGAATTTTCTCTATTAAGTTTGGATCGTCAGTAAACAATGTCAAATTGATCTTAAAAGTAGACTGCTCGTTTCATAATTAAACAATTAAAACTAATTATATCTCTTGTTTTAAGTTGAATGCGACGAATTCAAAGCTACAAGTTATTCTTAAGAAGTTCTTTGAACTTGAAATGAGAGACGAGAGAAATATGACCAAATTCAATAGTTTGTGACTAAACTAAAACATTTTGAAATTTAAAGGACCAAACTGAATATTAAAAAATACATTTAGGACCAAAATGACCATTCATATGTGTTTAAGAATAAAAGAAGGAACAATTTGGATAGTTAATTTTTTTTTAAAAAAAAATTGTTGGGCATAGTTTTGAACAGTTAGTCCATTTTACAAACTAATTGGCCCAAGCCCCCCATATATCCTTTGGGTTGCGCCTACCGATTTCTTGTGGAAAGCCTTTTTTTTTATATATATGCATATAAAAAGGTACATATGCATCCTTAGTTTTGGGGGTTATTTTATCTTTCAAGACTTCAATTCTCACTTTTTATCAATGCAGTTTTTTAAAAAAATAATAATAATAATTACGGGTATTGAGTATCTCTGGTCTATCTATTCTAATGATGTAGAGGAAGATTAATTTTATTTGAACCAAGTAAAACTATAAATACTATAAAACTCTCTCATCAAATATTTATTACAATTATCAATAATGTTATGCACCAAACACTTAATTAACTTTGAAAATTTTCCAATTTTTTCTTGACTCAACTCTCTGTTAAATTCAGGTGCAAATTGTTAGTTGTACGAGGACATTTTTTATATGATTCTTTTTGAACCCTTTGCTAGATAAGATAATATAATAATGTCATATTAAGATTTTGCTTTATTAGTTTATCCCATATATAATCTTACTTCAATAGAAATTAATAAAAAAAATCTTTAAAATAATATATACATGGACAAAAATACGGAGAATTCAATTTTTTTAAAAAATATATAACTTTGAATTAATTTGTTATGTTTAGAAATTTGTATTTAATTATTAGAAAAAATATCTTATATTTATTTTTGAATAAAAATGTAAATTCAGAAACGATTCAACAATTGAAATCCGAAATACCATAAAGGCTCATTATCAAATTTTAATAGAAAATTATTACAGATGAGATTTTTGAAGAGTTTTAGTATTCCACCATATATATATATATATATATAGGGGCTTGGCGTGCTTGTATACATACAATTTTTATATTGATAAATGAGTAAGTTTATGATCAATTTGATAAATTATAAAATATTTAAGACTAATTTAAAATTACCTCATACATTTAGGACTAATTAGAAGTTTTGATTTATGTTAATTTGCGGTTTCTTGTTTTATGCCACATGGGAAATGGACGTAGTTATGGAAGTGGGGGCATGAATGTGGGTGATTTTTTTTTAATTTTATATATTATGTACGTAAGTGGGAGGGGAGAGGTGGGTTGATTTTATTTTTATTTAATTTCATAGACTATAGTTTTAAATATGGACAATCAGAAAGGAGTGGAGCCATATAATATAAGATATATCTATCTATCTTTTGTCTACTTTGATAAGCTCTCTTTCTTATCCTTGCATTTTTTACACTTTTTCGACTTGATCATCAAAAAAAAAATTTCAAAGTCTAAATCCATTTTATTTATTACAAGTTTTAGAGCTCTTACGAGTCATATTTGAAATTTTATCACATAATTATTAGGAAAAAAACTATATACAAATCATACAATACATGAAGCTTCTATCAAGTGAGGTTTGAGAAGGGAAACTCATAACCTCTACTTCAGTAGACAATAATTTTATCATTGTGTAAGGCTGACCCTCACACAAATCATACAATAAAACCATAAAATTCAAACTAATCCAATAATCAAGAACTTCTCTCCATCGATCAAATTACTAATTTCAATATGAATCAAGAAATGTAATGATTAGTGAAAAAACGACAATATCGATCGTTCATTCGTTGTCAGTTTACGTAGTACAGCTGGCATCAACCTGACTTGCCGTATTCCATCTTCTAATTTCTTCCACCCATTCACTTCACGCCACGTCATCATCTCTTTCATCTTCGTTATTCAATGTAATCATTTCTTACTACCTTCAATAGATTTTCTCTCCCTTAACTACCATAACGATTTGTTTCCCCCCTTATAACTACCAACTTCTAAACAAAACAAAGAACCCAAAAAGAGAAAGATTCAAACTTTCACGTCTCAAAATGAGATAACGATAACATTACATTACTCTCTGGGAATAAAATCGATAGTGTGTGTATTGTGTAAGTGAAATAAATTAGTTAAATATCCAAAATTTCGCGTCTTTCATCTCACTTTCCTTAATCTGTAAGCTACTTTTTCTTCCTCTAGAATCTTCTTCTTCTTCTTCTTCTTCTTCTTCATTTCATTTGATTCATCCTTGTTTTCGCTGAATCCTCCAGAAAGAGATCGATGTCGACCTTGGAAGAATCACCGACAAAGACGAATGGCCAGTCTCCGCCGCCGGCGACGGCGGAGGAGGCCGGAACCGGCGGCGAGGTGGCCGGAATATTGAGGCGATGGAAGAGGGACGATTTAGTGAGAAGAGGCTCATTGGGATTAAGAGGGATTGCTCTGTTTCTTTCTCTCATCTCTTTCATCGTCATGGCTTCTAACAAACATGGAGATTGGAAGGAATTCGACAAATACGACGAATACAGGTAATTCAATCTCCGACCACTATTTTAATTTTGAAATTTTTGTCGGGTCGTGGCCATTTGGATTGAAGATTCGTGGGTTCTTGTCAAAACTCGAACTTTTTGCTTCTGGGTTTTGAATTGGGATTACAAATTTGGGATAGATTTGTGGGTTAAGGAGTATTTGCAATGGAGATTCTTGGGTTTTCGTCAAAATTTGATTTTTTTTCATTTTTTCTCTTTTAGGTTTTGAACTGGGATAGCAAATGATGATATAGATGTAGTGTAATATTGTGGGTTTGGGAGCATTTGGATTGAATGATATTGGGATTAACGGTGCACGACGATGACGGTTTCGAAGATAGTCGTATGTCCTTTGCTTCCACCGTTTCTCCGATCTCCGAGAAATTCAAAACCTCACCTCTCGCCGCCGCCGCAACCGCCGCAACCGCCACCGCCGGTGGCAGCGCCGGATCGGAATACGATCTGTGGATGGCGGCTCCTGGATCGATCAGAGAACGAAGGAAACGATTGCTTCTAGGAATGGGACTCGACGAAAACAAAGAGCTTTTAAGAGTAACAAGCCAAGCTCTCGATCGAGCAATCTCCAGAAAATTCGAGAGCGGAAATGTCGATTTCTCGAAAACAGAAAATTCGAGATCATCGGCGAAGACATCATCATCTCCTCCTCCTCCATCTTCTTCTTCTCCTTCTCGATCTACAAACGTGGAATCAGAGAATCATCAACAGAATCAAATTCAATATCAAAATCTTAATCAACAGAAATCAAGAAAGCCTTCGATTATCCCCTTCGTTCTCGCGGCTGATCGAGATCGGAAGGAGACATCGATTCGAAGCCTCTCGATTTCCGAAATGCCGGAAAGAGGAATTCATCGGAAAGATCTCGAAGCAACGACTCACTCGAACCGCATCGGAAATCGTCCTCCCTTGCGGCGGCCGGAAACACACACCGAACGACATCGAAACCACCGCCACCACAGTTTCCGGTGGACCGGGCTGATCCGTAGGATTATGGAACAGAGTGAGTGATTTACAAACAGGGAAAAAACTCACGTTGGAAGAATTCGAAAAATCCGTAGGCCATTCTCGCGTCGTGAAGGAACTCATGAGTCGCGAAAAAGTAGGAAGAAGCAGCATCGAGCGTATAATTAGCACACAGCAAGAACATCAGCAGCGTGCACCGTTAATTTTCACGGCCAAAACCCCCTGGACCCTGTTTTGCAAACAGAGATAACCTCAGGCCCCAATTTGAAACTTTTAAAACCACATGTACCCTATCTGAAACACGGCCAAACCACAGGACCCTATTTTGTATTTACCCTTTTTTTTTTGACTATGGGTTTAGTCAAGGGGTCTATTATCATACATTCGGCTGAAATGTATTATACATCAATAAATCCTTTTGTGCTATATATAATCTCAATATTTACAAAAACTTCATCTTGCTATGATACTTAGGGTCTTTCGCATAGGCTATGGCTATAGGATCGTCACAGTACAACATCACCAGATTGGATCTCTCATTTCCAAATCCAATGTGTCTTATAAACCTCTTCAGCCGTAAAGTCTATACTCCCACCGTTGTGCATGTCACAATCTATACTGAATATAACGCAATGCACTTTAGTTTCTTGCTACTCCAATAAATGGTACCTTTTTGAACAAGAAGCTAAAACCTAAAGTTGGTCTCCACTCTTCTTCATTTATGCCTGCATCGGCATCGGAGTATCCAACAAGGTTTAAATTACTTCCTATGTAGCACAATGCTTAATAGGAAGTGCCCTTTAAGTATCTCAAGATCCTCTTTACTACTTTTTATATTACTTTTTAGCAGGGCTGGACTGAAATCTACTTATCAATCCTACTTTGTAACAAATATCTGGTCTTGTACGAACCATGCATACATAAAACTGCCAACGACATTAGCGTATGGAACTCTTTCCATTTGTGTACGTTAAACTGCCAACTAAATTGGCATATGGAATTCTTTCCATCTTCTATCTGATTCGGTTTTGAAAAACATTTCAAGACTCAATGCTACTCCTGTAGCAACAGGGGTACACATGGGTTTGCAGTCTACAATGCGGAAAATCCCCAAGGATCTCAAGAACATAACACTCTTATGAAAGAGAGAGAGTTCACCTTGAACAATTTGGATCTTAACTCCAAATATATGGTATGCTTCACCCATGTCTTTCATCTCAATAAATTCAGTGAGAGCCATTCTTTAATAGCTATCATAGAATTTAGACAATTTCTAGCTAATAGTATACCATCTACATATAAGGATGATTTGACAAAAATCATGTGCAACCGCTTAATGTAGATGTAGTGGTCTTCCTCTAACATTTGGAAGTCATATGAAGTCACTACTTTGTGAAACTTCAAAAATACCACTTTCTGGATGACTATTTCAATCCACAAATGGATTTTGGACTTTCTAAACTTTGTTCTCATAATCTTTTTCAATGAAATCTAATGGTCAATCCATATAGATTACTTCATCCAGATCACAATTCAAAAATGCGGTATCTTACATCCACTTGATGTAATTCCAAATCTAAATTTTACACTAACGCCAGAATAAGTCTAGTAGAGATGAAATACACGATAAAAAAAACGTATTGTCGCAATCAATACTATCTTATTGTGTGTAAACCCTTAATCACTAGTTGAGTCTTATATTTGTTAATTGATCCATCCATTTTTCGTTTAGCTTTGAGAACTCACTTTTTTCCAATAGCTTTATGCCCTCTGGCATTTGAGAACCCACTTGTTCTCAATGGCTTTATACTCTTTTGGTAAATCAATTAACATGCACACTCAGTTCTTTTTCACCGAGTCCATTTCATTTTCCATCGCTTTCTTCCATTCCACATGAATAGGACTTGACAATGCTTCTCAAAATAAGGTTAATCAACCCCTTCTTAAGTAACTAAGGAAGATTCGAATAATTAAAGAACACTTTCTTTGTCACTCCTTCTTCCATGTCACTACTTCTAACAGGAGCTTCTCTTTGTTCAGGTCTTGATGTTGACCATGGCTCCCACTCAGATTGACATACATAGACGATTCTAGTTTGTCAATTTGCTCAGCACTATCTTTGTTCTACTGTCTAAAAAAAAACAGTTCGGTCAACATCTTCTCTTCAGGAAATTTAGACACAATGAATGTCGAATCTCTCAATTCTATTGTAGTCACAGTTCCATCTTCATTTTCATCAATGAAAATGCATCTCTTCAATTGCTTAGAGTATCTTATAAAGATACATATGTCCTTCTAGGACTCAGTTTCCCATGCTTATAGGAATTTTCATGGATATACGCCATTTAACCCTAGGGTCATAAGATGTTCACATCTAATTTGCGTTTAATCATGACTCATAGGATGTGGATGTGACTGACTTTGAGGGCTCACAGTTAAGTATTTGAAAGGTCGCTTTGGTAAAACCTCAACCCAATGTAAAATTGGTAGGTTTACTTGAGCCACCATATACCTAACCTAGCCTAGAAGAATTCTATTTCTTCTTTCAACAACACCATTTGTTGTGGAGTGTCAAGAATAATTAGCTGTCCAATTATCCCTTTTCTACACAAAGCTTTTAAAACTACACTGATGAAAGTTCACGACTTCGGTCAGAGCGCAATGCTTTAATCTTATTAACCATTTGATTACCCTCCTTGTACATATTTTGTTTAAAGTGCCACAGAACTTCAAACTTATGACATGGAATCAAATAGTTATGACCATATCGTGAATAATCATCCAAGAAAGGTAATAAAAATCCCAAGCTCTGTGTTTCGCCCTCACATTCATTTTGACTACAAACATTAGAATGGATTACATGCAATGAATCATGTTGCTATACCAGTCAGACAAAATTTTACATAGCGATATTTCCACATATGGAATGTCACCCAACAGCCCTCTTTGGCTAACATTGTGTGAAGAAATAGCGAAACATTCGTTTTAATCATAAAACGAACACCAACAATATCCAAAATCAAAAAACTTCTTCTATGGGAAAAAGAATAGAGTTGTTCACACTAACTACAACTCTATTTTGAAAGTTAAAACAAAAAACCCAAACTTCAAAATGACATATAACAGAATTCCAATTTTTTTGTCAAACGCCATAAGCATAAAGTGCATCATGGAGTGTTCAACATCTTTCACCTCGTAAAGTGAATTGGCATGTGCCATACCTTTAATCATGATTCTCGCATTGTTTCCAATGTAAAGCCACTTGCTTTAACGCGATAATCGATGGTACTCAACCAAGGATCCTTAATCCCTAGTTATATGGATTGTGGTGCATGAGTCTATAATCTTTTCGTTGCCAGCTTGTGTAAAACAGTCATATGTGAAATGATTCAATCTCCAGTAGGTGAAGTACTTGACCTACTCAAGGTCTAGCTTCTTTCACTCGCCTTTGTTTACCTTCTTTTTGAATTAGGACTGCCCTTCTTAAAATAGGGCTTTGACTTAGAAATTCATGCATCCTCACAACAAGCTTATTCAGAGGCCTTTCATGCCTCTAGGCATCCACCTTTCAACTCCAAGTGCTCAGCTATATCGTCAGAAAATAACGATGTTTACATATTAGGTCATATTAACTTTCAAGTTCTCCCAACTACAAGGGAGTCATCTAATAACTGCCTCTCTTGCTGTTCATCAGACAAACATGTTCAACTTCCTTAAGTTCTCTAATTATGTTGGTCATCTATCTTAGATGCTACTTCAAATGAGTGTTTGGCTTAAACTCATAGGTGTCGAACTCATTCGTCAACCTAATCAATTCTACGGTGAAACTATCACCAAACTTAGCCTTCAAAACTATTCAGATAGCCATTGCGATTTTGTGCCTCTCAAACTCGCAAATTAGCTCATCACCATAACACTCAGAAGTGTAATACTTGTTATGTCGTATTTCTTCAAATAAACTAGTAAGCTATGTGATTATTCCTATATTAAGATTTGGATTGACCAAAACATTTGTGAAAGGTTCAGTAGCATCTTAGCTTCTCTAAAATGTATTTGACCTTTCAATCCCAGATATTTTAGTTGTCCCCGTTAAGCTTTTACCCCCTAAAATTAAATTAGCAATAATGTTCTTAGTTTGTATAATCAGTTTTGTGACAAAATGATCCCACCTAACTCTATGTTCTCCTTCTCAAAGAGAAACGTACCATAGAACATTCCAATTATATAGCACAATTAGGTATACAATGTCATACACTCATATTATTCTCAATCAGTAAATAATGTTATCGTAAGACCCATGATCAGGAGTATACGTTTGTACCTCCCATCACACAGATACAAGCAATGAACATTATACACTATCAAAAAATTATATGAGTGTTTTTAATAATTATTAATTAATTGACTCTTAGAAGACACATCTTCTAAAAGCTCCCACTTATGAGAAACATACTTCAATTATTAACAAATACTCCCTCCGTTCCTGAATATCTGATGTTTAAGGTAAGTACACACAGACCAAGAAAATGATTAGTTCACTTAAAATAAGAAAAAAAATGAGATAAAATGACTAAAATATCCCTATTAAATTACTCTTGTTATTCACACTAAGTCAATAATGACTTTGATTCCTCCAACAAAATTAAAAGATTCCCACAATATTTCTTTTATAAAATTTGTTTAACTTTCCCACTAAAACTCAAATTTCTTCCTACGAATTTGATTATTCACACTAAAGCCATTTCAAGTGAGTCTTCAACGATTTCTATTTCTTGTGAGTCTTCAACAATTGCTATTTCTTGTGAGTCTTCAACAATCGCTATTTCTTGTGAGTCTTCAACAATGGACATTTCAAGTGAATCTTCTAATGTTGTCATTTTGATTTTCATAAAATATGGTGTATGAATTATACATGAGGAATCATGGTTAAATAGAAGGGTAGATAGTGAGAATAATAAAGAAGTAATTAAATCACATTGACCATAAGCAAACATTGGGAATAATAGAAATACATTTATGATTCTACTACATCTTTAATAGGGATAAAATGGTAAAAAAGTTAATTAATGCTCTCTTGAATTTATAAAACATCAGATATTTTGGAACAAAAAATGTTCTCCAGAAAAGCAGATATTCAGGAACGGAGGGAGTAATAATTAAAGCTCACATATATATATATATATATATATTTAATTCAAATAAGCATAAAAAATGTATACAACATACAATACATAGCAAACATTTTATCACATCAAATGTTAAAGCTAGGTAAAAAGAAGGGAACCACAAACACCATACATATCAATAAACATGATTATGAAAATAATCTATCGCAAAGTCCCTTGTTTTCCTAGGTTTTGGTATTTTCACGTTAGAAAGACAACCAACTTAATGGTCAAATCTCAAATCCCATAAACATTTTATTCACAATTTTATGCTATCAACAACCTTAGTTATGACATAAAAAAATGCTAAATCTTATGCATCAAAAGTTTCACAGCCCGAGTCGGAGTGAGTAGATGGTCTTCATCGATCTTCTCCTTCCTCTACGTCGTCCACTTCATTTGAGAGAATTCACGAACCTTGAAAAACAAAATCCAACTCCAACTCCAACTCTAGAGCGTCACAGAGAAATTATGTCATAGTCGTTGGGCTAGAAATCATCATCTCATAAGGCCTATTTTGATGATGATCCTCGTCGAGGTCTTCCTCTGGATCCTCTAATCCTCCTTGAGATCTTCTCTAATTCTTCATCGGATCTTCTATTTGGGTCCTCCTCAAGATTCTCATCAAGAGATACATTTTCGTGAATTTTATCGTCTCAAAATGAAAAACTTTAATGTATTATATTTAGTGATTTCATTTGTTACATGAAGCTCCTTGCCTCAATGTAACATAAAAAAAATAATAACATTATTTTTATAAAGGCACAAATTTTCTTTATTTCTTTTCACATAAAAGAATTAAAAGAAAATAAGTATTTCACAAAAATCACTAAACAGACACGAAACACCTTCAAAATATATCAAATGATATATCAAAATGAAGATCTCGAATTTACGGATTTTTAGAGACAAACAGCACCCCAAACGGACTTCTCCGGGCCTTCACGCGCCCCGAGAAGCAAGGAATAGCAAAAAAACGAAAATCTGCATTTCCACTTACAACATAGGCGCATGAACTCCATGCGCCACCGTGCGATCTTGGGACAGCTACACGCGCCTCCCTGCCGGACGTCACGCGTCGTCGCATTTCTGTTGGTGCCATCCACGCGTCGGTTTGAGGTGCCACGTGGCCGCACTCGCCACGTGGCATTCAGTGCCCAATTTAAATATTATTTATTATTTATTTTTTATAAAGGGCCTGGACCGGTTCGGTCCAATCGAAACTGAAAACCGGTCTACCTTTTATTTTCAATTTTTTTAACACGCAAAACGAGGCCGTTTGGTTTGTCTTCAACCTCCAGCACTGCACATGAAATTCAGATCCGTCCCACAAGCTTCTCAGAGCCATAACTTTCTCGTCCGAACTCCGTTTCACGCAAATTTTATATCAAAAGTTTTGTTTTTTCGTGCTCTACACAATGGTGTAATTTTCAGAGTCTGAAAACATACTTTCCAGAACTCAAAAATTTCCCCACATATACATATAATTAAAAAACGATAACTAAAACATCGTCCCACAATATGTATAGAGAATCAAAATTTTCTAGTCACGATTCTTGAATATAAACACATATATGGGAGCACAACCGAAACATACAGAAAAAAATAAAAAAAACATACGATGTTGATATATCCATGGCAACCATACATATGGAAGAGAAAGATACGGTAACCATATATAAAAAAAACAACATCGAAACCATACTCTAATACTACTGTAAGTATTCGGGCGTACCTGGATAATGGAATTCACATACCCACGCGAAGACCCGGTCACAAATTTGAACGCAGATCTACGCTTTCGCATTATACACAGCAAATGCATCCTTACTGGGAGAGACACTAGAGATAGAGCAAAAATGAGAGCCACCACCGTAACTCTTAGAAAAAACCAATTTGCACACAAAATGAGACCCCCTTATCTCACGCATACTGCATCCACGTTTTGGAGGCTATTTCCACTTTCTGAAAAACTGCCTTCCTCTTTTCTAAACGTGTGTGTGTTTTGTTTTTAATTAATATTAAAAACAATATTAGTGAAATTTAATTAGAGAAAAATATCTATTCATAATTATTCAAAATAACTATGATAGATACTCCCCATAAATCTCAACTTCTCATAATCATTATCTATTAATTAATTAATTAATTAATTAATTAATTAATTAATTAATAAGCTCAATCAATAATAATAATAATAATAATAATCATTTGATCACCTTAGACTGGGTCCAATCCACCAAGGGTGGACCCATATCCCAATAGTAATTAAACTATATATTTACATGCGTGATTGCTAGGGACCAACTATATGCAAGCACGAACGTTTTGGGTGTGTATGGGTTTAGTTTAAGTTTCAGTGTTGTTTTTTCATAATCTTTTTTATTCAAGAACTAATTCTTGTTGTTTGGGTTTCATTTCCAAATTTTCCGCATACAAAAGGCTCTTCTCGGTAATTGAAAGATGCTATGTCTTTAGTTATTCAATTCATTGCAAGGTGAGGCTATGCTTTCCTTGGAAATAATATATACATTGTAACCAGTTTTACTCTTGTAATTAAGGGGATCAAGAAAAATGTTTTAAAATGCTTGTAATCAATTGCAAATTAGAATAAAACATGGTATGTATAATTCAAAATTTTGTTTATTATTATTATNTAAATATTAAATATTTAAAATTTTACATGATAAAAAATTTTAAAAATTATTTTGAATTGTAATAAAAATTGAATTTGAAATAAATTAAAAAGGATATCACTATAATTATTACTTATTATTAATATATAAAATACCCTCAAATTAAAATTGATCACTACAAGTGTCAATTATATACAAAAGATAATTATAAATTCATCACTAAAACTTTTAGTGATGCAAATAAAATTTGTAACTTAAAATTTTAGTGATGGAAAAAAATGTAAGTATAACTTATTCTTATAAAATATAAAAACGTCACTAAAGGGTATAGTGACAATAAATAACCGTGATCTTAGCAAATTATAGTGGACGGAAAATTTTTCTGTCGGTAGTTTTTAACCTTTTAGTGAGAATTGTTTTTGGTTACTGTCACTTTTCTTGTAGTGAATATATGTATATGTATATTACATCTACTAAGCAAGTGATGATCATCAGATCATGGGCCTTAAGGTGGAATTAAAGAAGAGTTGGACTAACATGAACAGTTATATCATGTTCATATACATTACATAAAGCTCCAAAGAAAATTTAAAAAAAAAAAAACACCGGCCACCAAACAATTGCTATACATAAACCGATCAGACCTTGCTCTTCACCCAAAAAGGAATAAAAAAAAGAAGGTAAAAGTAAACCTAGATAGCTGTAGCTACATAGTTAGATTTTCTTCAATATTTATCAGGTTTTTTTTTTCGTAGAAAATATTTATCAGGTTATATATGTTGTCTTTGGGTTTTGGACTTCTGGGCATGAGCATGGATTTATCTGCCCAGATTTGAATTTATCTGCCAACATTTAAATATACTCCAATTCATTTAATTTAACTGGCTTAATGTATACTTGGGTTTGAAATCTTTTATGTCCTCAAAAGATATATAGTAATCATTTTTAACTCATATATGCGGACCTGAGTGAAGTTGCCTCTTAATTATGAAATGTTGATATACAAGTTCAAAACTTTATATGTTTCCAAGTAAGATTTTTCTAATTTTTCCTTAACTAAATTTAAATTCAACATTTTATCTAGAAAAATTGAAATACGTGACAACAATTATTGGAAAAATCATAACATGGAGCTTCCGAGATAAAAGCATTTTCAGTTTAGAATAATTAACTGATGAGAGATTTTAAGAATGTTTTTGTCAAGTGCATCAATATAATCATTAATATTGAACCTCAATGTGAGTCAATTGGTGTTATTATTGTTATCATTATATATATATTAGTAAATTTGATAATTTGAACTCATAACATTTAATTTTAGCTAAGAAAAAAATTCATTTCTTTCAATGATATTCGTCTCAACTAATTAAAATGATTATTTTGGGGCTAAGTCATAAGATCTAGTTGGAAATCTAGATGCTCTTCATTTCTTCTTGTAATTTTCTGATCAATAATAAATTTATACTATTATTTTTTCAAGAAACAAAAAAGATCCAAATCCAATACAATCTTTTGCCATAGAAAACAGGAAAATAAAAAGAAAAATGAGTCACACACACATACATAAATTAATGGAAGGTGCGTGGAAGTTCCTACGTTATTGCAGCCTTTGAATTTCTCTCCAGATTAAGATCTAAGACAATTTTACTGATTTGACATAAACTCATAATTATAGTTTTAATTAATAATAAGTTAATAACCATTACTTTCACATAACGCAATACAACATGTTGGATTAACAGGAAACCAAATTTAAACAAATTATTTTCTTCTGTGTTTGCCGGCAATCAGTGTTGACATACAGAAAACATGATTATTTGCTTAATTAAGATCCCAATGTCTTAAGATTCTCATATCTAATCTTTCATACAGTTTGTGCCTTGTTTTAGATTTCCATATCTAATAATTAAACAATATAATTATATATATATATATATACTCTGATCAAATTAATTTTTTCTTTATTATCATGGTCATGATGACATGACAAAAAGCATATATGTCCTTGTTCCTTCATCCTGTAACAACCCCTATTGACTCTGATGATGATGTACTATATTTCACCCTTTGATGTACTATGTCCTACCTAGTTTTAAATTCACAGTTTATTAATGATTTTTAATATTTTATTGGGAATGTCTCTCAATAAAATAAACCAATCTCAAAGCAATTATTCTTGCAGGAGCAGGACCGTCCTGAAGAATAAATTATGTATATTCAATATATATAGCTACCCTTTTTCAGAAATTAGGATTAAGCTGCCTAGTAGCACTGTATAATTAAGATTGATCCGTTTCATTATTAATATTATTATTATTAATGTTTGTATTATTGGTTCTACCTAAATGCAATTGATAAATGGTAACTGTTATAGCTTCTGATGATTCACATAATTACTAGTCTGCACATGATGGAATAGAAACGTATTTGTTTTCACATTACTCTTAATTATATGATGGATGATGGATTAATATTATTTATGATGATTGATTATATTGTCTAAGGTTTATTATTTATAAAAGAAGTTGTCATAATTGATTTAAACCTTTTTTAAAAAAAATTTCCCGAGATCTCAAAATAATTATTCTACTCACATTATACCATGTAAGATAATTATAACCATTTAAATTAGGTCAAAATCTCAAAATGGTCTCAAATATATGGAGTAGATTTTAAATTAGTCCTAAATGTTTTATTTATCAGATTGGTCTTGCATGTTTCTGTAATTTCGATCTTAATTAGTCCGAAACTAATGAATGTATGGTCACATCTAGACCTAATCGTGGGCCGGGCTCACTAAAATACGGGTCGGGCTTTAGGGGTAATAACATTCAAAAAGTAAGCCCGAGCCCATTTTTATTCGGGCCGGGCTCGGCCCATTTAAAGAAATATGAGCCCGTTTTTATTCGGGCTATTTTTTAAAATTATATAATCAATTAATTAAATATTCATTACATATTTTATATTCCACAATTTATACATAAAAGGATCATACAAAAAAATTTAAGTTACAATTCAAACAATTTAAATTTTATTACTTATAAAGTTATCAAGTTTACACAACAAACATCATTTTGTATGAAGTGCTTTTAGTTACTTTCTCATATTCAATTTTAATTTTTTTTAATTCTCATATATAATTTAATTAATAACTATATTATATATAATAGATAGTTTATTTTATGAAATATAAAATATATAATTATATACAATATAACATATACAATTATCCTATTTTTCTTTAAATTCATAGTGTCCTATAAATTTTATATGATATATATTATATAATGTATATTATTAACAATTTTACTTTGCAATATAATAATATAGATATACATTTTTAATATATTATACATAAAATTATAAAATATAGACATATTATTCGAGCTCGAGCTTTCAGGCCGAGCTTGAAAAGAAGCCCGAGCCCGGCCTGGATAATATTCGGGCTTTTTAAATTCGGGCCCTTTTTTGTTCAGGTTTTTATTTTTGGGCTCATATTGCCTTTTTATCAGGCCGGAATACTCGGGCCGGGCAGGCTTTGAGGCCCATGATCAGTCTAATCACATCTATGTCGTTTCAAATTTAAATGCGACAAATCCAAATGTATGAGTTGTTTTTTATTAATACTTTTTTATCTGACTAGTTGGAGTTGTCAATTAATGAACTAGAACAAATCGGGTCCCAAAAGTGGGTCATCTATTTCACAGCCGAATAAGCGAAGTTCATCATTTCTCTCTTATTTCAAGTGCAAATGCGACGAATTCAAAATTATGTGTTAACTTTTGATTAGTTCTTTCTCTACTTAATTAATGGAGATCATTAGCAAATGAGATTAAAGTCGCATCCTGAGAATATGTTTGAGACTAATTTGAGAAATTATGAAAACATGCATGTAAGAGCAATATGAAACAAATAAAATATTTATAACCAATTTGATATTTATCCCATACATTTGAGACCAATTTGAGATTTTGGCATTTAAGCTATATATATAATTCTTAGACAAAAACACAATTGAACTTCTCTCGATGTTATTTATTTATTTACTTTTTGTTAAGACTATAATTATTTATGAGAAAGATTCGATGAGACTGAGTTACATTCAACTATATATAGTGCTTGAATGTCTACTCTATTGTAATTAACGGAATAAATTAAAGTTACGTTTTTATTAACAATTATATATTTTGACTTGATGATAAATATTAAATAGTTAATCAAAGGCTCTAAGATCTCAATTATCTTTTAAATTTAAGAGTGCAGTCTATCATCATCTTTTCTTACAAGATTTCCAACATTTTCTCTACGAAATCAGATATTGAATATATATATATTTTTTTCCAGAATCAATATATTTTGGTACCGCATGTGATATGAAGATTCATTGTGGATATATATATATATATACATGCATGTGAATAATCAGTCACATCTATTCATACGTACGTACTTATATAATGAAGAGTCTTCCTTTTGTATTATAAAGTACTAATTAAGAAGATTAGAAGACGTGATCATCTATATATTAATTTAATATTTCATCGTTTTTTTCTCTTTCAAAAAACAAAAATAAATGAACATATATATTTGCTTAGCTTGGACTTGATAATTAATTAACGGTGGAGTAGTCGTCGTACTTTATACATTAACGACAAACGCATCTGATTCGAATCTATTACAAATTCATCAAAACGTAAGAATAATTAGTTTGATTTTCTTGACCTAATTTGAGATTTATGTGACATTTTATAGGGCCACTATTATACATTATTTGTCACTTTTAAACCATACGTTGGTTGATTTAATTATCTGCATAAGAAGTTCACAATTAGTTGAAAACATGTTTATATATAATTATATATATTGGGGATCTACAATATATATTATCCTCAAACTGATAAATGTAAGAGAAACTAATTAATTAAAGCTACTTTCTAAGAAGGACAATATTATAAAAATAAAATTAATCAAGGAGAAGATTATTATTACTCTTCATTTATTAGGTATTGGTCATCTAATCACAAAAAGATATGAATAGTAGAATTAGGTGAGATGAATATTGTCAATGACACAGAAGGCCTAGTAGATATATGGACCACTCTCGAGTCTTCAATCTTCACATTTTTTTAAGAAAGTCGAGATTTTGAATTTTGACCAAAAAAAGCTTAATTAGTTTTAGTTTAAACTTGCTTACAATTTCAACGTTTAGAGAAAGGGGGAAAAACAACTACTTCATAAATAGAATTAATTGTATTATTATTACTGCTGACTCGACTCTCTAAATTGATCTTAGCATTTTATTTTGTATATATCGGATAAATGATAGTGTATGTATATATATATATATATATATACTAGATTGTTTTAATTAAAATTTAAGTTTTTTTATAATATATTTTTATTTTTTTTAATAATAATTTTTTTATTTGATGTTGTGAGATTTTTTTTTTGTAGCCATCAAAGTAGTGGGAAGTTACTTAACTTCCTCCACTATTTTTTTTTTCTCTTTTAATATTTCAAAATAAAATTAATTTTGACCGACCAAAACACTCCTCACACATATAATATGGTATAAATATAAATATAGATATAGATATAGATATTAAAATTAAATTTAATATGTTTATACTTTTTTCTAAAATATTTTTTGTGTATATATATATTATAACATTATTTCTTTTTTTTTTGGCCAATATACATTATTTCATTTGTCAAGCATTTTTTTTTTCTGACTCGGTTTTTTTGGGGTTGGGATTTTAACAACCCAACACACCAAAAATTGCGGGTTGACGGGCCGAGAACCTATTTTGTCGGTTCATAATATATATTTGCAATCCTTAAAAATGTTGCATTATTGCATTGGTTTTAAATTTTGATGTAAATTGCACAGAAGAGTCCATTGGTTTGGCCTATTTTTAGATAGGGTCTATGTGGTTTAAAAAATTTTAAATTGGGACTTGTGGTTTGCTCCGTTAACAAAAAGAGTCCTTAAGTATATTTCCTTCTAAAATTTGACGGAAATCTTGGCTAAAATACTATTTTAAGACCCTAACTCTTAATTTTTATGCGTTTGACTCCCTATGATCTGTATGAGAGAAGGACTTTGACACAAAGAAAAAAAAAGTTTCATAGTAATAAATGAAATTTCACCCTTGAGCTTAGCCAAAGTCCTATATAATAAGACCAAAATGTAAGAAATAAGAAAAAATTGGGGGTTTTAATCAACTTAACACCAAAACAAAAAATAAACACGCACCTGGCATCATCTTGTTTCTCTTCTTCCTCTTCCTCTTCCTCAAACATCTCCGCCGCCGTTGTCGGTGTCTCTCCCCTCCAACTTCATGGGTTTATTGCTAAGAATGAGAGAGAATACAGAAAAGAGGAGAACGAAGGCCTGAACGGCGAGGAAGATGGTGGAGGGAGAGACACTGACGATGGCGATGGTGGCACAAGGGGCGGCGGCGGCGACAGAGTTGGAGGAAGAGGAAGAGAAAGAGAAACAAGAAGATGATGTCGTGTGTGTGTTTTTTCTGTTTTTGTTTTGGTGCTAAGTTACTTAAAACCCCCCAATTTCTTTTTATTTCTTACATTTTGGTCTTATTATATAGGACTTTGGTTAAGCTCAAGGGTGAAATTTCATTTATTACTATGAAACTCTTTTTTTGTCAAAGTCCTTCTCTCATATAAATAGGAAGGAGTCAAACGCATAAAAATTAATAGTTAGGGTCTTAAAATAGTATTTTAGCCAAGATTTTCGTCAAATTTTAGACGGAAATATACCTCATGACCCTTTTTGTTAACGGAGCAAACCACATGCCCCAATTTGAAACTTTTTAAACCACAGGGACCCTATTTGAAAATGGGCTAAACCACAGAGACCTTCTTTATAATTTACTCTAAATTTTAATATCGGTCAAGATTCTTGATCAGAAATTTCTAGACCATTAACATAAATCAAAGTTTTGTAATCTCTCTCTCTCTCTCTCTCTCTCATACATACATACATACATACATACATACATACATACATACATACATACATACATACATACATACATACATACATATGGTCAAAATGTAATTTACATCCTTTATCTTTAAGGTAACAAGTTGCAATCTAGCTAGTCTTTTATTTTTCTTTTTTTTTTCTTCAGAAATTTTGCTCATTGGTCTCATCATCGAGTGAAAGTGATCATATCTTTTTTATTTCAAATTCAAATGCAAATGAGTCTTGAGCTAATGTTGCTTTGACGAGTCATTTCCTAATCCAATTAGAGCATCAGCATACACGGTCAAATTGAGCCCCTAAAGTAAGTCGTTTGTTTCACAGTCAAATGAAAAAAATTGTTTATATCTCTCTCGTTTCATGTTCGATTTCAACGAGTTCAAAGTTACGTATTATTCTTGACAAATCATTTTTCTTCTCAGTTGGGGCTGTCAAAAAATAAGGTCAATCAAGTCGAGTTCTTAAGTAGTTTTCCAGAATTTTTTACCTTTTGGTTTCATAACCACTTCAAGCTCAATTTGACCTCATTTGTTGACGGTTCCAATTGGGCAGAAAAAATATTTGTCAAAAGTAACCTATATCTCCGAACTCATCGCAATCCGACTTGAAATAAGAGAAATATGACCAACTTCGCCCATTTGACTATGGAATGAGCGACTCACTTTTAAAGTTCAATTTGACTTTGTTTATTGAGAATATGTTAATATCAATAAGCTTTGGATCGGGCCGGGCCTCAAGCAGACTCGGGACTCAACCCGGTTACTATTAGGTCGGGTCAGGCTAGGGTCACTGGGCCAATTTTTTTTTTAAAAAAAATATTTTAAATTATTTGTATACTTTATATATTTTTAATTTGTATATATTGATAAAAAAAAATTAATTTCACATAAGTTTAATGATACTTATGGTAATAAAATAATTTAATTTAATTTATTTATTGACAAAATACTAATTTAATTAAAGTTAAAGTTATATTTTATGTAATTTTTAATATATAATTAATACAAAATTAATGATAAATATATGTATTATTTATTTAATCTAATAAAAGAAATAATTATGTATATATATTAAAAATATATAAATAATAATAATAATAATGGCACCTGGGTTGGGCTAGTCCAAAGAGGTGAAACCCGGGACCCGACTAGCCCGATTTTGGAGAAAGTAACCGGGTCGGGCCGTGTCATGTTTGTGCACCCCTAAATATCATAAATACGTGAAATCTAAATTAATTACTAATAAATTATGTGTATATGTAATTATATATATATATGTGAAAAAATAATAATAAAGCATGAATTGAAATGGGTGGATGTAGTAAATTTAACATGGAATTGGGAATCCACGGCATCTGACTAGGTTGCATTAAACGTCAGTGGAAGAGTAATAATTGGTGGAATATCAAATACATAAAAAAGGGGTCAACCTCAAAACCCTAAAAAAGGATCCTTTCATCATTCAAATTAATCTCAAAAGCATGCCAATTAAAGTTAGGTTTTCTCATAGAATTAATCAATGAGTATTATTATACAAAAAATTGAAAAACAAGAAGATATTATGAGATTCGTTATTTTCTTTTGAAGTTAATATTTTATTTATTTATTTTTATGTTCTCTCTCTCTATATATACCTTAAGGATATTGATTAAAAGAATCCCTAATTAAAATTTTATACTAGGGCTGTGATTTATGCCATATATAACACCTAGCAATACAAATTAAAATACAAATGACAAATCCCATAATCTAACATCACTATCTTCATGATTCTCCAATTATAACCCACTTTCACTATTTTATTAATTTACAATTCGCCGCTTAATTTCCTCATAAAAATGACATATATAATTCTTAATTAGGGGAAGCAAGCACCTCCTATGAATGAAAAATACATGTTGATATAAAATTAATATATTCTCCTCTACGCCTTCAATGATTCAGCATCTTAATTACTTTTTTTCCTCTTTCGTATAATTAATTAACATTTTGTTTCGTTTTCACTGACTAATCCCACACTATTATATAATATTATATATCACTTTCTCCGAATTAACCTTAACGTGCTTTTCTTGAATAAAAAATTAATTGAAAATGACAGACTGCGACACAACTCATGATCTTATAATTAATACGAGGCCTGATTAATTGATAATATTGTATGTTTTGATTTCTATTAGCTAATTATAAAACCTAATTTTCATGATATGAACATGCCGGCCGAGGTTTCTGCAGTCTCAGACATTCCATTTTCTTTCCTATTGATCGAACCATGCAAATTTGATTTTATAATGTTTTAATTAAGATTGATTAAGAGAACAATTAATTTCTTAACTAGTTTTTGAAGAAATTAATTATTTTTTAGGTATAAAAACGAAGCAAAGTCAATCAATTTTTTACACTGTTGAATCTAATTAACCCTAGTTAAAAATGTCAATTTTGAAAAGGGGGGTAAAATTTTTTTTTTTTAATTTTGGTATTATCGTAATATACATGATGATACCAAGAAATTTCCTGAAAAGCACTTTAATAATTATTTCACTAATTGAAACATTGAAAGCAAATCATAAAAGAAAACTACAAGTTGTAATAATTTAGAATTATTAGTATAACATTTATGTTTTGAGCAAGAACTTGAGGAGACATTTGGTACACAAATTTAAAAAATAGTCTCATAATTATGAGCTGTGAAATAAGCTAATTATGCATTTGGTGCACAGACTAAAAAAATAATTCTGAGAATGTTGTATTCCGAAAAATCACTTAATCCCGTAAAATTAAAGTTTTTTATTCCCATGAAGAGAGGTGGGATTACTCTATTTCCATGATAATAGATTATTTTAATATGGTCAATTGACTATAATACCCTTATTCCACATACCTATTCTCTCTTCATAATTGTTATTATTTTTAATTAGTATTTAATGAAACTATTTATCATTATTAGATTGTTATTATAAAATATTTATTAAAATTAGATGAATATTATAAATTTTGAATTCTTATATTTACTTTTGGAGGAAGTTTAATCATTTTTTAATAATATAAATTATTAATGTTATTTAGAAATCATAATTATGATAGAAATATGGATTTTGAAACTTAAATTATATTTTAAAGTTGAATAACATAAGTTAAAATTGTTAAAATTGAAATTGTTAGCTTGAAAATTCAAGGGCATATCTGGAAATTTATTATACATTCTCAAGAATATTGAAGTAGAACCAAACACAATAATGCGATAATCCTGAGCATATTTGAATGCTCCCAAGAATATTTTATGTCATCCAAACAAATTTTTTAATATTCCCGAGAATTATATTCTTAGGAATGATATTCTCTATCCATGCACCAAATGTCCTCTAAGTGTATTGCTATTATTTCCTTCAATAACAATAAATAATAGAGAAAATATATTATTTGGTCCCTTAATTTACACACATCCAACTATTTGGTCCTTGAATAGTAAAAATACACTATTCACTCCTTGAGTAATTACAAATGTTAACTAGTTAGTACTTTGAGCCTTTCTCTATTACTTAAACTGGTGACTTGACCATTAAATGTACATGTGTCACCACTAGATATCAAATACTGATATAAAATGTACAAAAAGTAAAAAGAATGACCATAATAAGTCTGAATCTCATTCTGTCACTTCCCCTAATTTTGCAGAATACTATCACCATTATGATTCATCTTCTTTTGCCTTCTCTTTTCTTCCTCCAAATATAAGTTACAAGAAGAATTGTTACAATGAGTTTTAGGCCCAGTTTGTTTCCGTTTTGATTATAATCTGTTTTGATTATAATCATAATAAACATGTTCGTTTACGTTTTTTTCCTGATTCAATTATAATAATGATTTTTAAATAATCAAACACACTCAATTACACTTATACCCCTATACATAAACCTATAATTACCTATACTCTAATACATTCAATCCCCAATCACAAAGGGCAAAATAGTCATTTACTTTAAAATTGGATCAGTTTGTATAAATATCCATTTTTGTGTTTGGGCTAGTTTGTAATTATTCATTTTTGTGTTGGGCTAAATTGTTATTTTGCCAAAATAATTTATTATTGAAATTAATAATCTCTCCCATCTTCTTCCTCCCGCAGTTGACAAACCCGCCGGGCCAACTCGTCGGAAACCACCATTTCCGGCGTCTTTTCCGGCGTGAAGCATGTCGTCGCCGTCAAAGAAGTGGTAGGGACGATCCGAAAACCCACTCTCTCACACCCCACCTCCGACCCACACAAATCCCCTTTCGCAGTTTCATCTAAAAATCTAATTTCGCAGACGACAAAGGCTCCTCTTGGTCTTGATCTTGGACTCTACATCAAGAAGAAATTATTGACACCATCTCTACCACGCCCTACGCCTCCGCTAGTGGGGCCTAACTTTTTCGGTGGCATGCTCACCGTCGTCTTTTGTTGCTCCAAGGGAGATCTAGCGAGAGTGTAGAGTGAATTTGTCGATGGCGACAATAGCTTTGGAGTATTTTGTCCGTCGGTCCGACGAGTTCTCCGGCGATTCATAGGGAGTTGTTTCAGGCGGGTCACCCAGGTCGGATCCCGACAAATGAACGCGAAGTGGGGAGTGAGACGTTTTCTGCGTGAGTGGAGGACTCGGAGGTTTTCTAGGATTACTTTCTCATAGTTGAATTGAATCGAAGCACACAAATTGCTTCCCAGAAACCTCACCATCTATCGGACATGTTCGTTATTCCGTTGAGAGAGAGAGAGAGAGATTTATGCCAAAATGAATGAAATTTTCGGGTCCGCCAGCGCTAAACTTTCTCTCTCATCTGCTGCGAAACGGTGCACCGATTTCTTCGCTGGTGCACCGAATGTCGAGCAACAATTATACATTTTAGTCATTTTGGTGCACCATTTCGTAGGCAAAAAATGAAATGGTGCACCGATTTGGATAATCATCCCCCACTTGCACATGAAAATAATTAAGATTTCACGCTTTTCAAGGAAAACAGTAACATTTTTTATTTTTTTTAAGCAACAATCACATCCAAACACATTTTGATTATAATAAAATCACACCTTACTTTTTCCAACTTTTTCTTCCATTTATACCCCTATACAATTTATCAATTTCCTTACTTTTTATCCACTTACCACAATCATTACATACCCATTTTAATAATTTCACACCAAATAATCAACAATCATCCAAACACCACTACAAAAATAATCAACTTTGATTATAATCAAACTATGATTATAATCAAAACAAATTTAAAAAAAAATGGAAACGAACTGACCCTTAGTTTTAGCTAGTGGTGCTTTTATTGAGTGGTCGACTGAATCATAGAGAGCTACCTGTGGAGGGGCTGACCAACGTTTCGAAGCCTAGGTGGAGCCGCTAGAGATATCGGCTCTTATGGGGGGATCAAATGTAACGAGTCTCATATCGAAGATGTTGTTAAGTGTAAGACACTTTATAAGACTTTGGGTTCTCCAACTTTATCAACTGACTTTTGGGGTGTGATTTCTCCTAGGGTTTATACTCGTTACTATAATATAATGAGTCCCACATTTGGGGTGTGGTTCTTCAACAACTAACTTTTCAACTTCAACAATTAACTTTTGAGAATAATTCTCATAAAGGTTATACTCGTTACAAAATTTCCTTTAAAAATGACCAACAAGAGAGAAAATCATTGTTATATTTTCTTAATTGAATTAATAAACTTAATGGCAAAATGCAAATAATTTAATCTAAATCTTTTTCCTTCTATTTTTAGTAGAAAGCATGTACGTTTTCAAAGTCGTTAACATTTCTATTAACTTTCACACAACAAAAGCAAAACGTATTTAGTCGATAACTAATTAACTAATAATTAAAAGATTAAGATATAAGGGTGGCTATTTTTCTTTCTTGTTTCACCATGTTGCCCGATGAGAAACAAACATATATACATACATGCATTATTTATTCACGTATAATATAGAGGTTTGTGGTGCTACACACGAAATATTCTTCTAAAAGAATCTTTAATTATTGACAACTCATGATTCATGAGGATTCCCTTAGTGCATTGCAAAGTACAATGCTCAATTAAAAATAATTAATGTGCTTTCTATTATTTATCATTATCATCATTTTATAAAATATGTTGGCAAAAAAAAAATCATTTTATAAAATATAATAAAAAGTTGTGATTTTAGAAAAAATTATTTGTTTTATCGTTATTCATGTCTCAAGAACTGTGTATATGATCATATAAATATATTTTATATATATCTTAAAATAAAAATACAAATATTGGGATAATTCAATCTTATAATTCTAATTTTTGAATTTGGAATACTTAATGTACTTTAACTAACCGAAAATATTGACAATAACAAACACAAAAGAGAGAGAGAATTAACTAGAAGAATTGTTTAATGAAGTTAATAAATGTGGCTTCCGGGACAATTGAAAGCCACTTGCACTTAAAAAAAGTGACCTTCACATTGATTTTCACCACTATTCAAGAAAGTGGCCCGACAAATTAAATTAACATTTAATTATTTGTTATTTTCAAATAATGAGTAATTATTAATTAACGAGTGGGAAATTAAGGCTTAGCTGGAGGACGTGGCAAAGCTAAACATATTAAAAATCTCCGTCCTCAATAATTAAGTATATTTAATTATTTATTACATGATAAGTGTTTATATATAATTCTTTGAAAATTTGTCCAATAAATTATGGTTAAAAATTTTAAATTAAAATGATAAGCATTTCAATATTCATAGATAAAGTTACAAATTCAAATTTTGCTAAAAATACTATTGTTACCTCATAGACTTTTAATTTGGATTTTTGAAATCTGTTACCTCATATGTAAAATAAAATCTATGGACACTATTGTTGCCCTTTCCTCTTTAATTATTTTACAACAAATAAAATATTATAGAGGCAAAACATAAAAGAACATAAGCCACCTAAGATTGGTTTAGTTAATAAGGAGTTGGCTCATAATCCACAAGGCCGTGAGTTTGATTCCTGTTGTCGATGTAAGGGTCTTGTTAGTAGGTGATATGTAAATACCTCTATAAGTGTTCATTAGAGGTGTTCAAATTTCAGTTTGGATCCATTTTGACATTTTTTCAATCGAACTGAACGGATTGGATGACAACCAAAGTCATCCAATCAATCCAATTATTTTGAGCCAACTGAACCAATCCAAACCGACTTCAATCGATTTGGATTGGATCAGTTAATCAATTTTCTATATATTTATGAAGTTAAAAATATGAAAAATACAAAATAGATAAAAATCTAGAAAATATAAGAAATTATTAGACATTGCCAATTGTGATGTAGGATGAAAGTTGAAAATGAAATGATGAAGGAATGATGAAGCATAAAACTATGAATTGTGAAATAAAAAGTGACTAAATTTGAATGTGAATAAAGATTAGATAAGCGAAAAAAAGAAAAAATTAGGAAATTAGGTTTAGAGATATGAATGTTTTTTTTATTTAATATAATATAGATAATATTTAATTAAATTATTAATATAATTCGGTTTGGCCTGGTCAGTTTTTGGTTATCAAAACCAACCGAACTGAACCAATCAATTTTTATTTCTTTTCCAATGTTGTAAGGACCGATCCTTTCAATGATGACTCGGACAAATGTTCGGTTCATGGTTTGATCAGTTAAACCGGTTAAACTATCGGTCGAACCAGATGATGCATTAAATAATAAATATTAATTACTTTTATTATATATAAAATATAAACATTATATACACACAATTAAAGGGTAAATTACACTTTGGTACCCTGTGGTTTGACCCTATTTCACTTTGGTACCCTGTGGTTTGAAACTTGACACTTTGGTACCCTGTGGTATTCTCCATTAACACTTTGGTACCCTTTGGAGCTATTTTGTAATTTTAACCATAATAAATTTTACAAAAATTACATATTGACCCCAAAAAAATTTTAAATTTTTCATTTTAGTCCCTATATAATATGTATCCAGGGACCTATTTGTAATTTTTTGAAAATTTTTTGGGGTCAATATGTAATTTTTGCAAAATTTGTTATGGTTAAAATTACAAAATAGCTCCAAAGGGTACCAAAGTGTTAATGGAGAATACCACAGGGTACCAAAGTGTCAAGTTTCAAACCACAGGGTACCAAAGTGAAATAGGGTCAAACCACAGGGTACCAAAGTGTAATTTACCCTTAAAATTAATAATTCAAAATTTCTATTTTTTTTTTTTGTTAAACTGAAATAGAGTACGTTATAAGAATAATACAAAGACATAAAATAAACACAATATAATACATATATAGCTACTAGCTAGAAAGATTTTTAAATATAATAAATTTTATGCAAATCAAATAAATTTTTTATAAAATAAAATAAATTAAGTGAGCTTTAGATCTAATTTCATTAATTTTTTATTTAAAAGTTAAAATGTGAAATTAAAAAAAAAAAATTGGTGGGCGGTTGGACCACCGGTTCAGCGGTTGGATCATCGGTTCAATGGTTTTGGCCGGTTAAATCCAGTCCAATCCTGTCTAATTGCTAATTTGGTTTTTAGGTTGAACCAACTCGTTCGAGTGGTTGGTTGATGGTTCAACTGGTCGGACTGTCAAATCCGGTTTTAACAACACTGCTTTTTGCATCCAATTCAACCGACTAAATAATCGATTTTGGTCGATTTTAATCGGTTCAAATTGGATTGGATTGGTTGATTTTGGATGGATTAGATCTGAACAGCTCTAACGTTCATAAAGCTTTAAGACATCTCTTGATATTAATGAGACCTCGAGATTCAACTTACCTAAATTTTTTCCTAAAAAAAAGAACTTAAAGAAATTAGTGTACTTGTTAGGATTGTGACATAATTAAGAACCCACTATTACATCTTATTGGCTTAAATGATAACGGAACCCACGATTGCCGTCATCGATCAATTGATATTAAATTAGTGATATGTTGCGAAGTGTTGATATTTAAATATTCATGAGAGATGCTGACTATAGTGGAAATGGGACATGGATTTTTCCAATACATTTTTTTATTAGAGTTTTTAACAAGTACCTTTAATTACTACCTTTTTTTTTCCTTTGTTTGGAACATTATTGAAAATAAGCTAAAAATAGAAGGTAATTAAGTTCATGATTTTTCATTTAGTTTTGTATCCCTTTTCAATAAAATAATAGTAGTAGGGTTGGTTGGCGGCTTATTGTCATCCAATACTTAATTAAAGAATGAAAAAAATGTTAATATCTTTTATACATTTTTAATTATAATATATATATATATATATGATTGTCTGTTTGACCTCCAAGGCTTCACATTGGCTAAATTCTAAACTTAATCCATGTTGCACATTAATTTAAATTGAGAGGGTCTTACGAAATTTGAAGTTTCTATGCGTTGCATCATCTTCGATACTTTCATCTCATTTTCATCTCTATTTTGGCCCTTAATATTTTTCAATTTAGTCCTTTAAAATGTTTTTTTTTCCTTAATTTTGTAGTAGTCCCTAAAAATATCATTTTCTCTATTTAATCCATCATAAATTATTTATTTATTTTATTAATGTTAGTCTCTCTATCAAAATTATTGTACTATAACATGGATTATTTATGATAAATTATTAATTTATAAATATTATTATGATTATAATTTTAATATTTATATTTTATAAATTATTTAAATTTAAAATAATTAATAAATACTATTTATTACTTCATTTTCTTTAACTATTAGTTCGACCAATTAAATCAAATAAATCATGAATCCAACACTTTTATAATGTATTGAACAGTTCAATTCTGACCTTTACTATTGTAACTGCAAAGTTGATTTTTGACATGGGATGTAATGGGTCGTGAGCCAATAAAATAATGACACGTGTATGTAACTAGTGATGTGACTCCATACATAGTTGTGATTGGTTAAAAAAATTATTATTTTTTATTATTTTTTAGCATTAAATTACATCAATGGCTATAATTATACACATCAGCATTTGCATCTCATATCAAGAATTAAACTTTGCATCTTAGACTAACCATTTACTATTAAACTTTGCATTATAATATATATATATACTGGTTTTTCATATACAGAGATAACTTAATAGCAAAGCAACTTTTAACCATAAAAAATAAATTCGTTTCTTAGTGGATCAAATAATGTATATATATATATATATATATATGTATTTGCAATTTACATCCACAACCCAATAGTAAAATTTATAATCTAATTGATAATGTAGATTCTTGACAATTTTGTACTTGAAAAGGACCCAATCATTTTTTTTTTCAAAAGACTCCTAACTAGATCTCATTAACGAATATACAATTATGGTTTGTAAAACTATATTTTAATAAATCAGTTACATTTAGGGTTTTTTATTCTAAAAATAAACACATTAGTTTTAAATAATTTTTAATAGAAATCCCAAAATTCAATGAAGTCACAAATATTAAGTTAAATGTCATTTTTTTGGTACAAACATTAAATGTCATTTTGCCAATATTGTCTAGCGATGACCCGATATTTAAATTTTGGCTTAATTTGTCGTGTAAAATTAAGGAGAAAACCAATGTTAGGAAATCAAATTATGAATTAGATTAATTATATGTTAAGATACTAACAAAAACAATATTAATTAATTATTTAATTAGTGCTACTGCTACTATCTATAAAACCTGAACACTTCATTTTAATGGCGTGTCACCGTGTCAGACAAGTGTCACGACATTATACGCCACATATTTATAAGATTTAACTGTAAAATCAATTTTTTATAACTTTAACATGACAAACAATAAAAAATAATAACACATTACATATATTATGAATAAATGTTATAAATTTTAAAATTTTCATCAAAATTTATAAGTTTGTAATTATTTATATATCTAAATATATATCGTGTCGTGTCATATAATTTTAAGAACTTGACGTGTCGGTGTATCCGTGTCGTGTCCTGTGTCCGTGTTATTGCCCATGCTTCATGGGCTACTATATATATTCATGAGTACCTCAGTCTTTAATTAATTAGAGTGTAAAAATTGAAATGGCAAATACTGGGACGTGATATATATGGCTGAAACGTGAACTAAACAGTTATTAATTATTAATTAAGCAAATTAATTACCTTTGAACTTCCCTTTATATATAGCTGAAACGTGAATTAAACAGTGTTTTAATTATTTAAGCAGCTGGCCTGGGTTGGTATATGACAGATGGCGTTATGAGTATACACTATTTTTTTTAGTACTTACCGTATATGCATGTATTTTAACAATATAGTTGAAGTTGATAAGTAATATTAATCATTGAAGGTGAATATTCAAATACATAAAGCACTGATGATAAGTACGATATCATTACGTTTGAAGAATCCAAATAATTAATTAATCAGTCATTTCAGTATATATATATATTAATTAATTTCTCCTTCTAATTGTAATTAAACATATATATAGCTAACCTAACACGCTCGAGCGGTGTTGAACTGTGTTGATAATGTTATAATAGTATTGATGCATGTATCATATCATGTATATATATATATATATTCTAATCAAGAAGTGGTCGAAACAAAGCACAGACAAAAATTCTAAAACAGAATATATGGCGTCAAGAGATAAAAGAACAACATTGGTGAGGTGAAAGTGATTTACATGAGTTGTACGATATGATGATCCCAATATTTGAGTAATAAATTAAGGATTTTATAATAGGTATGAAGTTAACAAGTATTATATTGTTTTGGCCAAAACCTCAAAATGGTCCCTAGTATAGTTATATTGTGTTTATTCTACATACATATTTACGTGCCCGTTAGGGCACGTAAAACCCCTAATATAGTTATATGTATGGGATGGATTTCCAATTGATAATTTATCTTTAATTTATTTCAAATTGATCTTATATGTTTATATAATTTTTTAAATTAGTCCCAAACCTACTTTCCATATATGATTTGACATATCATTTGCTAACAATCTTACCTGGTTCGAGAAATAACTCTTTGAGAGTTAGCATATAGTTTCGAATTTGTCGCATTTGAATGTGAAATTATAAGATATATATATATATATATATAAATGACAAACTTCACTTATTTGACTGTGAAATGGGTTATCCATTCTTGGACTCCACTTGACCTCATTTGTTGATGATCTCAAAGTACTCATCAAAAGAAACTCATAGTTTTAAATTCTTCATATTCAACCTTTGCAACAAGGAGATATGACTTTGTTCAGTATTTGTGGGACCGATTAAAAAATCATAAAAACATGTAAGATCAATATAAAATAAATAAAAGATAATTGACCAATTTAAAATTCACCCCACACGTAGGGATGACAATTTCTTAGGATAGTTAGGGTACCTGCCCGTATCCATCCGAAAAAACTATCTGATATCCATCGGATACCGGATATCGAATAGGATACAGATAGTGAAAATTAAATATTTTTCGGATATTGGACGGATACGGATATTATCCTCGGATACCCTATATTTGTCCAAAATGAACGGATAGTTAGAGTACCCGATATCCGATACCCTATTACTTATTTAACTTTTATATATTACATTCAATTTAATATTTTATATATAATTATTTAAATTTAATTAATTATATTTATATATATTTTTATATAATCATTTTTTAGTTATATTATATTTAATTTTTTATATTAAATAATAAATTTAAAACATAAATAAATAACAAATTTCATTTATTTATATTAGTTTGTGGATAATGGATATCGGGTACTCGTTATATCCGATTTATAAAATAGGATATCTTATCCTATATCTATATTTTTTCGGATATTTCGGGTACCCATCGGATACCGGATATTAGATAGAGTGCGGATATGGATATTAATTTATCGGATACGAATATTGAATAGGATGAACGAATACGGATACGGATAGCGACAAAATCACTGGATACCATATTCGTTGCCATCTCTACCCACACGTATAAATTAAAGGACCAATTTAAAGTTTTGGCCTAATAGTTGTCATGTCTTAATTTTAAACATAAAAAAAATAGAAAGAAAGAGAATATATTTTGAAATTTTTAAAAACTTTTTAATATATCTTAAATTCTTAATCAATGTCAGGACACTGAATTATATAAAACGGGGTAAAACTTAAATGAAGTTTATCACATCTTTTTTAAAAAATCTTTAAATAGAGTTTGATATAGAATAGATTTTTTATTCTTGAAAATGTTATTCTAGAAGAAATATGATTCTTAAGAATATTGAAAATACTGTTTGATTTACTTAAGATACTTCTAAGAGTATTTTATAATATTTTCAAGAATATCGAACTCTTGCATTTCCTTTAACTCTAATAATATTTAAGTTTTGGCTAAAATGCACTTTTGATATTTTGTTTGAGATAGGTAGTAATTCACTCTTTCATTCTTTTTTTTTTGTAAGTTTGGTCTTAAATATTTCTCAAAAGTTTCACTATTTAGTCTCAACGACTGAATATAATCATACATTTCTTGTTTTAAATTCAAATGTAACGAGTTAACTTTTTACGAGTCTTTTCTCTGTCTAATTGGATTGTCAACAAACAAAGTCAATTTGAGTTTTGAAAGCGGGCCACCCATTGTGACAAGGCTAAGAGAATTGTGACGAATGTTGTAACTTCTATCTTTGAGGGTTGTCACGATTTAATAAGATCTTTAGAGTCAAAGTAACAATAATAATAATAATAATAATAATAATAATAATAATAATAATAATAATAATAATAATAATAATAATAATACTTATAATACTTGAGAGAAAACCCTAGAGATGGACTATCATAGTTCGTTCATCATAGAGAGTAGATAATAACTATGCATTTACTTTTCCAAGTTAGACAATGTTTTTAAACTATAAACACAGTCAATCAAACAATGGAGAGAATACAAGATTAGGATAGGTAACTCATCTAAAACTGGGTTTATGAGCTATTTGCCAAAGCTCTTCGGGGCAATCTATATTATTGCCACATCAGAACAATAAACAAACATATAGATCAATAATAATCCTAATTATGCACATAAGATATGTAAACCACTCTTTAACAAACCCTAAAGAGCTACTTCATTAATCGTGAGAGAGACAAACTCTGGGAATGTCAAGGTCTCATTACTTTAACAAAATATGATTTACGACTTATATATAAACAACTTCAACAATTACCTATGAAGGAGTTGACCATACCTCATAAATGAAACATCAATATCCGGACTTTACAACGAATCATGGCGAACTCAAATCACATCCTTGAGGCATTCCTCAAGTATCTACCTAATTAGTTACTCATGCTCTAGGCAGAGAACTATTCTAAACTAAAGAGAGAATTGGAGTAGTATTCTGATTTCGATGCTATGAGCGTGGAATGACGACCTCTATTTATAGTGTTGAGTAGTGTGTTTGGTCCACAAGTCAAGGGAAGAAAATCTCCTCTGGGTCGTTGCTTGCGCCGGCTGCCCAATACGAAGGCGTAGTAAAATATCTGCGATATTTTGATTATATCTTCGTATCTTGAATCGTAGCCGTGCAAAACATACTCTCCTGCTTCAGATTATTCTGCGCCGCGAGATTTCCTTTTTGGGCCGTTGGCTCAAAGTGACGGCGCAACAACAAATGGCGCTGAAGCTTACTTGCTGACGTCATATTCCTAACAGATACCTGTGCCGTAGAATTCACCTATGTTGGGCTGGCGGCCCACATGGCGGCGCAAGGATATCTTGTGCTCGTCGTGATCTTCTAGAATATTCTGATATTTCCCTATTGGTTTGACCCTGTTTGGATATCTGAAACACTGAATAAACCATTAAGTAGCACCTATTTATAAAGTACAATAAATAAACGCTAATTAACTCTTTTTATCCACTTTATTCCACCATACCTTAGTGTTGCCCTTAGCATATTAATTGGTCTAATTCTAATATATTATTATTATAAACACACTAAAAGAAGGCCAAATAACTTGTTCACTTTTGGGCTGATCATTAGCCAAATAAATCCACTTGATATCTTCATTTTTTGCGAGCTCTAGAGATTGATTTGAATAGTTAGTTTTTGAAATGAAGTGGAAGAAGAAGAAGTAGCTCAAGAAACGACGCCGTAAATGTTGTGCATGAAAGGCTCCCGCTGGAATCGCAGTTCAGGATCTGTGCCGGTGTACCTGAATGTGTACGATCTGACTCCCATTAACGGTTATGCTTACTGGTTCAGCCTTGGAGTGTACCATTCCGGTGTTCAAGGTCGATCGGTGTTTCACTTCGTCTCTTTGATTTTGAATTTTTTCAGATCTGCGATCTCTAGAAGAAACTGATAGGGTTCTGCGATTGCGATTTGGATTTAGTACACGGAGTGGAGTACACGTTCGGAGCTCACGAGTATTCCACCACGGAAGATAGATGGGATCGAAGGATCTGTCGCCAAAGGTAGGGGGAAAGAGAGAGAGAGAGAGAGAGAGAGAGAGAGAGAGAGAGAGAGAGAGAGGGGTTGTCTTTTTGGTGTGAAATAAAGTAAAACTCCCTAGTTATTTCTTCTTTCTTATATTTTGGTTCTATTATAGAGAAAAAGGTCGTTAATGCAAAAATTCAAACTTTTATGAGTGAAAAAACAATTGTCTTTTTCTTCATTGGAAAAATGGATGGAAAATGTTTGAGGGACTAATTGTGCCATGTTTTGGAAAACTGAGGGATCAATATGGAACGAAAAATAACTGAGGGACCAATTTGGAACATTGAGCATTATTGAGAGACCAAAATAAGACTTTGACCTTCCAAAATTGTCTTCCCCTCCAATTTCCTACTCTCCAAACAAGGTGAATTGGGAAGGAGGTTTTATTCTCCTTTTTTATCGCTTCTTTTTAGGGGTGTACACGGGCCGGGCCGGGTTTCAACCAGGCCCGAGACCCGGCTTAATCAGAACCCGGGTCAGGCCATACCACCGGGTTTAGTCGGGCCCAACTGGGCCAGTTTTTCTTTTTTTTTTTCAAATTTTTTATATTTATTTATTTAAGTTATTTATTCATTATATATGATTTTTCACTTATATATATTGTTCAAAAAATTAATTTTGGATCACTTTAATGATGTTTTTATTATTAAAAACATTTAATTTGATTTATTTGTTAAAAATTAAAAAAAAAAACTATTGATTTAATTGAGATTAAGCATATATTTATGTATTTTTTAATATACAATTAATAAAAATAAGAATACATGTATATTTTCTACAATAAAAAAGAATGTTTTGTAAAAGGAAATATAAATATATGTAATAAAAATAAAAAAAAAATTAATAATGGGTATACCCCGGGCCAGGCCGGGTTTAGGACACCCAAACCCAAGATCCGGCCTGGCCCGATTTCAAAAAAGAGACCAAGCCGGGTAATTTTTTACACCCCTATTTCTTTTCCTTAATCCTCAATCCAAATATATTCTTAAGTATAAAAAGGGCGTGTTCTTGGGAATGTTATAGCTACGTTTTGAATAACTTTTCCAAACTATGTACCAAACATGAAAATATAAAATTTTTCAGATCTCACTAGGGATGATAACAAGTATGGTATCTGGTAATTTCTTATCACTATATGTATTCTTGTTTGTTCATATGATCTAATATCTGTACCATATCCCATCCGTATTCGATAATTTAGTATTTATATTCGTACTCTATTCGATATTCAGTATACGATAGGTACTCAAAATATTCGAAATACTCGAAAATAATAGATATATGATATGATCTCCTAATTGAAAATTAGAATATTCAATATCCGATATCCATTAATTAATTAAAATAAAATATTAATATTAATATTATATGATATTGGATACCTGATATCCAGTTTATGTCAGATACCGAATATTTTTTACGGGTGGATTGGGATGGGTATCTTGGATACCCACCCAAATGGCCATCCCTAGATCTCACAAACTTCTTAAAAGTTTTTGTAAGACTAAACCTAAAGAAAATAAAACATAAATAAAACTTAAATGATTTTAATAACAAAAATGCAAAAGAACTTTATACATTTTTAAAATTATAAATTAAAATAAAAGTTGGTAAAAAAAACCTCAAATTGCAATGCATAGGACAGATTTTAAATTGGTCAGAAATGTTTCACTTGTTTAAATTAAATTGGTCGTACACATTTTTATAATTTTTTAAATTGGTCCTAAACTTAATTACTTCCAGAATGCAATTTGACCTCATTTGCTAATGATCTCAACTGGATCATTCAGAGTAAGAACTCTTAAAGTAGAGTTAACATATAGTTTTGAACTCGTTGCATTTTGACTTAAAATGAGTGTTATGAAATAATATATATAGTTAGGATTAAATATCTGTTATTTATTTATCTCTCTGATTCATAGAGATTAGTTAGGATCCCTAATACTAAGGGATTACTTTCTCTAATATAGAGATCTCATTCTGTATATATAGTGCTCTCTTGACTCAATAATAATAACACATTATCTCAGTTTACATGGTATCAGAGCCTAAATTGTGAGTGTTCTTTGTTAGTTCTTCATTTCCTTCTTCTTTCAACCAATGCATTGTGCACGTTTAGGGTTTTCTTTGGGCCACTTTTGGGAGTGGCTTTTGTATCACCGTCGGCCAGGAACGAGGTAGAGACGTTCGATCGGCGTTTCCCCAAAGTTTGGTGGCGATTGGTGCAACGCATGAGTCTCACGCACCGTGCAAAGTTTTTTGCGTCTTTTCACGTGCACTACCTTTCTGATCAGTGGTTTCTTTCCCGGCGGTCGTGGGGCCATTTTTGGTGGTTTCCGATGCTTTCACCCGGAGGTTTTAGCCACTTTCGTTAGATTCTATTTGTCAAGGCTCAAGGGTATTGTTTCGGTCTAGTACATGGAATTTGTGGTGGCAGTTTTGTTTGTGCTTCAGTTTGGTAGATTTTGCTAGTTTTGATAGTGGATTAACAATGTTGGTTTTGTCAATTTGGTGTCTCCATTGATAGTTGTTTGAGATGTATTTGTTCTCGTTTGGTATTCTTTCGATGGCTAGTAAGGTTATTTGTGTTCCTCAGCCTTCTTCTCATGTTTCAGCTATTGCTGAATTAGGTATGTCCACTACATAAGCTTTCATCATTTTCTAATTGGATCATTGATTTAGGAGCTTTAGACCACATGACAGGTAATCTAAACCTTTTCTTTACCTTTCAACCTTATTGTTCCATTTCTCATGTTACCTTGGCAGACGGTTCCATCTCGTGTGTCTTTGGCTCAGGAACTATCAATCCCATCCCTTCTCTTTCCTTAACTTAAGTGTCGAGTTTACCCAATTTTTCATTCAATTTGATCTTAGTTAGTAAAGTCATTCATGACTTAATCTGTGTTATCTCATTCTTTTCTGATCATTATCTAATTCAGGGTCCTACTATGAAGCAGATCATTGGTAGAGGTCGTGAGATTGGGGGTCTGTATATTCTGGAATTGCCTTAGCAAAACCATGTTGCTTGTTCAAGTGTCTACACACTGTTTGAAGTGCATTGTCGGTTGGGCCACCCTTCTTTATCCTCTCTTAAAAAGCTTTTTCCTTAGTTTAATCATTCATCTACTCTAGATTGTGAATCGTGTTAGTTTGCTAAACATCACCGTCTTCCATCGACCTCTAGAGTTAATAAACGAGTTGAAACTCCATTTGATGAGTTAGTCAATTCTAATGTGTGGGGCTCTTGCTCTGTTGTTTCTAAGTCAGGTTTCAAATACTTTGTCACATTTGTTGATGACTACGCTCGTATGTCTTGGTTATATTTCATTAAATGTTGCACTGAGGTGTTTATTTACTTTTGTGCCTTCAATATATTTTGAAATTAAAACTCACTTCAATATTTATGTGCAAACTTTTTGTAGTGATAATGCTAAAGAATATTTTTCTGAATCTTTTCGGTCTTTCATGTCACAAAATGGCATTGTTCATCAATCTTCATGTGTTGATACTCCATCTTAGAATGGTGTTGCTGAGTGAAAAAATATTCATTAGAAGTGGCTCAGGCCCTCCTATTTCAAATGAAGGTCCCTAAACTATTTTGGGCTGATGCTGTTTCTACTGCTTGTTTTCTCATTAATCGAATGATTTCTTCTATTCTTAATGGTGGGATTCCTTATACTTCTCTCTTTCATTCTAAACCTTTGTTTCCTATTGAGCCTACGATTTTTGGAACTTGGAAGCACATGTTTTGTTTGGGATGTTCGATCTCATACTAAACTCGATCCCAAGTCTATAAAGTGTGTTTTTCTTGGCTATTCTCGTACTCAAAAAAGGGTATAGATGTTTTTCTCTTGAACTTAATAGATATCTTGTGTCTAGTGATGTCACCTTCCTTGCAAGTTTCCCATTCTTTCCTGTCTCTCCAGTGTATTCCACCCAGGGGGAGGATGATGACTTACTTGTGTATATTGTTACTCAGTCACTTCCAATCACTCAATCTTCTCCAGGTACTCAGTCATCTTCAGTTATTCAATCTCATCCTCCATCAGTGGATGCTCGACCTCTAATAAAACATGTTTACGCTAGGCGACCCGCCTGAAACTATGGATCACAATCGAGTCTCATGCTCTCAACTGTCCTCTTTGTTGTTTGATCAAGTTGTGTCTAAGTCAGACCTCGTTGATGATCGTCCCATTGCTCTTCGTAAAGAAAAACGTAAGTGTACATATCCCACTTCCAACTTTGTTTCATATGACCAATTGTCTTCTCCTTCTCGTTCTTTCATTGCTTCCTTAAACACAATGTCTATCTTGTGTACTCTTCATGAGGCTCTGTCCCATCCTAGATAGCACGACACAATGGTTGAGGACATGAATGCTCTTAATCATAATGGTACATGGTCTTTGGTGGACTTACTTGCGGGAAAGAAAGCTATTGGTTGCAAATGGATGTTTGTTGTCATGGTTAATCCTAACAGTTCAGTAGCTCACCTCAAGGCCCGATTGGTTGCTAAAGGGTTTGCTCAAACTTATGGTATTGATTATCATGATACTCTCTCCTATGGCCCAACTTAGTTCAGTCAGGATCTTTATCTCTGTGGCTGCAACTTATGACTAGCCTTTACACCAATTGGATGTCAAGAATGCTTTCCTTCATAGTGGCCTTCGAGAGGAAGTTTATCTCGAGCAACCACATGGGTTTGTTGCTCAGGGGAAGTGTGGGAAGGTGTGTCGCCTTCATAAATCATTGTATGGGTTGAAACAAAGCCCACGAGCTTGGTTTGGAAGATTTAGTAAAGTAGTTATGTGGTTTGGGTTGCTCAAGTGCAAACGTGACCATTCAGTCTTTTACAAGAAGTCAAATGCTGGTATCATTCTCTTGGTCGTGTATGTGGATGATATTATTATTACCGAAGATGATGATTTGGGCATTACTTCACTCAATTTTTTCCTTCAGTCCCAATTTCTGACAAAAGATTTAGGACTGTTAAAGTATTTTTTTCGGAGTTGAAGTCATGAGGAGCAAGAAAGGTATTTTCTTATCTCAGAGAAAATATGTTCTAGACCTATTAGCAAAAACAAGAAAGTTGGGAATTAAGCCTTGCAGCATACCAATGACCCCAGGCTTGCAACTCTTGAAGGATGATAGTGAACCATTTGAAGACCCTGAGAAGTATAGAAGATTAGTGGGGAAATTGAATTATCTTACAATTACTCGCCCTGATATTGCTTATTCTGTCAGCATTGTCAGTCAGTTTATGTCTTGTCCAACTATCAAGCATTAGGGAGCATTAGAACAAATCTGTGGTTATTTGAACGCTTCCTCAGGACGTGGTTTGTTGTATGGAAACAATGGGCACACTAATATTAAGTGTTTCTCTAATACAGATTGGGCAGGGTCCAAGGCTGATAAAAGATCTACAACTGGATATTGTGTGTTTGTGGGAGAAAATTTGATTTCATGGAAGAGTAAGAAGCAAAATGTAGTTTCCCCCATTCAAGTGCAGAATCAAAATACAGGGCTATCGCTCAGACAACAAGTGAGGTTGTGTGGATACAACAACTCTTAGGAGAAGTTGGATTGAAGATTTTGCTACCTGCGAAGTGATGGTGTGACAATAGTGTTGCGCTTCATATTGCATCTAATCCTGTATTTTTCATGAACAAACTAAACACATTCAGATTGATTGTCATTTCGTTCGTGAAAAGCTTGAGGAAAAGTCAATTTCCATAACATATGTCAAGACTAGAGACCAGTTAGCGGATATTTTCACTGAAGCCTTACATGGGGTGGAGGTTGATTATATTTGTAACAAGTTGGGCATGATTAACAGCTATGATCCAACTTGAGGGGGAGTGTTATGAAATAATATATATATATTGTTAGGATTATATATTTGTTATTTATTTATCTCTCTGATTTATAGGGATTAGTTAGGATCCCTAATATTAAGGGATTAGTTTCTCTAATATAGAAATCTCATTCTGTATATATAGTGCTCTCTTGACTCAATAATAGTAACACATTATCTCAGCTTACAATGAGAAAGATATGATCGATTTCACCTATTTGATGAGAAACGAGCGACCCATCCTTTCAAGACTTGATTGGATCTCGTTTGTTGACAACCTCAATTGGATGGAGAAAGTATTTGTCAAAAGTAACTCGTACTTCTGGAATCGTCACATAACCTGAAAGAAGAGAGATATGACCACATATTCATTAATTTGAAACCAATTTGAGAAATCATAGAAATATGCAAGATCAATCTGAATAAAATGAAACACTTAACGACCAATTTGAAATCTAACCTATACATTTGGGACCAATTTAAGGTTTTGACCGTAAAAGTTTTGCAATTTCGTTTTCAAAGTGGGGTCCCAAGGTAAACAATCCATCTACTTTAATTTGTTTAATTAAAATGGTAATACTTATTTTAACTTTCTGAAGATTCGTCTGTATGTATTAATTGATTCACCAATCAAACACAAAGGAATCTTTTTCACGGCCTCAAGTTGGATGTTAAACACTTAAAAAAATGAAAGCCACTCCTCCTCATGGACATGGTTGCCATCATCAACTTCAACTTGTATAATTATTTATATATGATGAGTGTTTCCCTAATAATTATAATAAACAAAAATAATTAATATAACAAAATTGGAAATTAAGATTTAGAATTAGAGGCATCATTTTCGCCGATATCGTGCACGAGTACGCAATCCCTGGCATCTCTAGATTTTTGCAAAACACTAAAATTTGTAAGATTGCCATGTGGCGAATAAAGAGCGATCCGTAGTTTCTTTCTCTCTCTCTCTCTCTCCTCATTAATTTTCAACTTGAAGATTCTTAAGTTCTGCTAACTACTATATTGTCTATTAATATATGCTCACACTTAAACACACTTTATAAGACCTTTTTAAAACATCATTTCCATTTCCATAATCTATTGTATCTTCAATTCTTGACTTCCTTCTTCTTCAATTCCTCTTTCTTATAAGCACTAGCTAGTACTTTAGCTAGCTTCCTTCAACCCAAATTATTATATTTATGTATATATATTATTGTTAATTTTTCCACTGCTACAGGACGCCCAACCCAGATTAATTGTAGCTCCTACGTACTATAATCTTCAAAAGGTGAGTGTTCTTTACTTTAATTTCTAGCTTTATATATAAACTCCACTAATAATATCTCTAAAGATGCTCAATTAATTAGCACTACTTTAATTTTCCTTAGTGAGCACGATCGAAATCCATCACCTTAACTTGATGATTTTCCTTTTGCTACTTCTTTCTTTCTGTCTTTCCAACTTCTCAAAAAGATTTGCAAAATCTAGCACCAAATAATCAAGAGTGCGCCAATGGGATCCATATAAATTAATTATTAAGAAACATACATATATATATTTTAATAAATAAATAAATTAATTAATTTCCTAAGCTGTTAATTTATGTTGAAGGAGGCGTGTGTATTTGTGTGTAGCTAATGATGAGAAAGAAAGTTAATCAGTACTGCTAGTAGTAGTAGTAGTACTACTACCACTCTTGAGATTTCTGTGTTCATTTCATCACATCTAGCTCCGATCCATAATTTGAAGTTTGGAAAATAATATTCTTGTTTTATCTAATCATCATGGATTTTCTGATTTACAAAATCCGTAGGTAAGTACATATATAGTAGTAGTAGTACTGGATGATATATTGAACTCATCAGTATTTCAAATTTGTTATAAGTTGTTATAAAGCCTTCAACAGAAACAGTTAATTTGTTGTTATTATTCATGTTTGAAACAAATATAACGTTATAAACATATATGTTTGTTTAACTTGCATGTATATATATACGTTTATTGTATACAGGTGCATTTAAATATATATATATATATATATATATACATAAGTATAAGAAGATTAAGGAAAGATCTATCAATAATGGAGGAGTATGATGGGGCATTTGAGAGCTTGTCAGAAAGTGCAGCATCAGTATCATCAGAGGTATCATTAGTTATGGATTTCATTGATGACTTGTTAGTACACGGTTGCTGGCTAGAAACATCATCATACATCAACAACAACTTCAATAATAGCAACAACAACCACCTTCTTCCATTTACAAACTGTATAATACCTTCTTCTTCTTCTTCTTCTTCTTTCACTACTACTTCACACTACTACCCTAATAATAATTACTTACAACACTACTGTTTCTGGACATCCTCAGACAATTCTTCATCATCATCAACAACATCATCAGAAATCTATCATCATCAACATCATCAACAACAACAACTAGAAAGCTTTGTTCTTGAAAACATCACCACCAGTAATACTAATACTAATAATGATGAATTATTAGTGGGAAAAAGATGGTGGATTGGACCAAAGGCAAATCCAGGTCCTTCTTCATCAGTGAAGGAAAGATTAGTGCTTGCTGTTGGGTGCTTGAAGGAATTATATTACACCACCACCAACAACAACAACAACAACAACAACACTGCTAATAAAAATAATTTCATGATTCAGATTTGGGTGCCTCCTCATCATCATGAAGATTATTACAGAAAGTTGCATCATCATAATGATTATTATGGTGGTGGTGGTGTTGTTAGGTTTTTCAGGAGCCATGAGTATCCATATGCTAATTATTTGGTGAATGGATCACAACAATACTATGATAATGTCCGAGGAGGACCATGTTTGGCTCTTCCTATGTTTGAGAGAGGAAGTGGGACATGTCTTGGTGTTGTTGAGATTTTATTAACTCATCATCATGCTAATCATCACAACAACAACAACATCAACAACATCAATAGTAATCTCTCCCATAATCTCCAGGTAANAAAAAAAAAAAAAAAAAAAAAAAAAAAAAAAAAAAAAAAAAAAAAAAAAAAAAAAAAAAAAAAAAAACTCAAGAAAAATTCTTAATTAGATTCTTCACTATTACCTTCAATGGGTTTTGGCTGCAAAATATTATTTCTCTTAAACTGAGCAATTTTACCTTTAATTTCTTCCACTGAAGCATTTAGACAATGAAACCCATGAAGTTGCTTGTATCAAATTATCTTAATTAGTTTGATTTTCCTACTTTTTGTCATTCTTCAAACCTTGGCTTTAAATTTGTCTCCAAAAGGCATAATCAGATCAGATGACATCTCTATATAACAATTTTCAATATATATACTTGATTTAGAAGCCGAGTACTGTTATGTACAATAACAAAAAGAAGAAAAAAGGAAGAGAATAGTAATATGCACGTAGTTCTATTATTGTTGAATGGCTCCAATATTTATTTTTCTTAGTTATTAGTGTTCAATAATCAATAAGACCTCTCTCACATGTACATATACAATACAATAATATTCATTCATTTGCTTGCAGGCTGTTGATTTTAGGAGCTGCCAGAACTTCATCCCTCCTCCCATGAAGGTATATATATATAAAATTATCATAACATATTAACATATATACTTGCCTGATTAATGAATGATTCATTAACCAATATATGCTTATATGAGTGCTGTAATTTTAATCTCTAAATTTTTAAAATGTTTGGTTCAGTAGTATCGAAAATCCATAGCTTGTTACAATTTAATCCTTCTATGATCACCATAACATTATACAACTCAATCTCTGGAAGGACTAAATTACAACAAGTCATGAATTTTTTAAGACTAAATCAAACATTTCAAAATCCCAAAGACTAAATTGATAGTTTACTCATATATCTATATATATATGTACGCATGCATGTATGTATTTATGAAATTTCAATGTGATGGATAATCAGGTATTTGATGAGTGGTACCAAGCTGCACTAAATGAGATAGTGGATGTGTTATCAACAGTATGCAAGACTCATAATTTGCCTTTAGCTCTCACTTGGGCACCCTGTGTTCAACAAAACAAGACTGGATGTCCCCATAATACTAATAATAATAACAACAACAACACTTCTTCAAGCGATGATCAGATTCATCAAAACAACAACAATTATATGTGGTGTGTGTCCACTGTGGATTCTGCTTGCTACATAGGTGACTTAGACTTATTAGGCTTCCAAGAAGCCTGCTCTGAGTACCATCTTTTCAGAGGTCAAGGCATCGTTGGAACCGCCTTCTCAACCGCCAAACCGTGTTTTGCAACCGACATAACCGCCTTCACCAAGCCGGAATACCCTCTTTCTCACCACGCTACTATGTTTGGCTTGCATGCTGCTGTTGCTATTCCTCTAAGGAGTTCTGTGTATACAGGTAATTAAGATTGAGATCTTGCATATTGTATTAGATCGAATAGTATAAAAATCATTTTTAAGTATAAAATTATTTATGATTTTTCATGTTTTTATAAAATATCTCATAAATCAATAAATAATTTGTCTTCAGATTATTTTTCATAGAATACCACATCTTATTAGAGTGCTATTTAATTTTTTTTCTATTAAGAAAAATGCAAACTTTCATAATAAGATCGTAAGATTATAAGATCAATCAGATGTAAAATTGTAAGACCATATATATGTATATAAGATTAAGATCTAAGTACGATCCTAATAAATTTAAATCTTAAGATCAAGATTGTTTATCTATATAAGATGGTAAACTCATAAGATTTTAATATTTAAATTGAAATGTCTACACAGGATCATCAGATTTTGTGCTGGAGTTTTTCTTGCCAAAAGATTGTCATGACATTGAGCAGCAGAAGCAGATGCTGAATTCGCTGTCCATTGTGGTCCAACAAGCTTGTTTCAGAAGCTTACATGTTGTTTCTTCACAAGTTGTTGATAATCAGGAAGCAGAATTCATGTTTAACAATAATAACGTAAGAGAGATTTTGAAAGGATCATCTGGGATACACAAGGAGGAGACACTCGATTTCGGGTCTCAAAGCTCAGAAGAGCATCCATCTTCAAAGGAATCATCATGGATTGCTCATATGATGGAGGTTCAAAATCAGCAAAAGGGAAAAGGTGTTTCTGTTTCATTGGAATACCTTGAAGAGCCAAAGCAAGAGTTCAAAGTGACTACTAATTGGGATATTAGTGGTAGTCATCATGGAGGGTTATGCCATAATGGACAAGTTTTTTCTTCAGATTTTGGACAAGTTCATCAGCAGCAGCAAAGCTCAGCTTCAAGAGCCACCGTGGAGGGCGGAGGAGAGTCCTATAGTTACGGGGGACGCCGGTCCTCCGGGGGGAGAAAATCCGGCGAGAAGAGACGGACTAAGGCGGAGAAGACTATTAGCTTGCCTGTTCTCAGACAATACTTTGCAGGAAGTCTTAAAGATGCTGCCAAGAGCATTGGTGGTATGTACCTAAATTTCTATAGTTCTCTATACTATTATATATGACATATAAATTGATAGAATTTGATAGATTGATTGATGAAGATAACTGTAGAAATTAGAATAGATTTTTCTCTCAGGGTTTTCATTGATAGTAACTAGTATTTAAATGCTTAATAAATTAATGAAAAATACATGAGGAAATGCATAGAACATGAGGAGACACAAACTTTTAGAATTAAGAGACATATCAAAGGTTATAGCTAGTACAGAAAGTCCAAACTTTCTATTAATATTTTGAGGCATACTTTATTTTAGAGTAAACGTTCCTAAAAGATATACGAGTTGGCAACTCAATTCTTGAAAATCTAATTTACACACTTTAGTTCTTGAAAGTCATGGAGGCAATACAATTTAGTCCCTTAAACCTATTTTTGTAGGGACTAACTTGTAAGGTCCATAAAAGTACTAAATTCAAAGGTTAAAGATTGTAAACTAGACTTTCAAGGATATATTGAGTTATTAACTCGTGTATCTTCCAAAAACCAATTTATATGTTTACTCCTTTTATTTTAACAATAGTAAGATTGATTTTAACATGTAAAAATGTGAATCCAAAATCCTTCATCCTTATATACTATCATATTCTATAGTTTGATCATTTATGATGCTAATTTGTGTTTTTCTTTTTTTTTCATCATTAATTGATCAGTATGTCCTACCACACTCAAAAGGATATGCAGACAACATGGGATCACAAGGTGGCCCTCAAGGAAAATAAAGAAAGTAGGACACTCATTAAGGAAACTTCAGCTTGTGATTGATTCTGTTCAAGGTGCTGAGGGTGCCATTCAAATAGGGTCCTTCTATTCAAGTTTTCCAGAATTAAGCACCACAGATTTGTCTTCTGGTGTCCCTCACAGTTCTCAATCTCCTAGTAACAACATTAGTGACCATTCCAAGAAAACCCATCATCATCATCATCATCAACATCATCATACTGAGATTACTAATGGCTTACTGAAATCTCCACCCTCTTGTTGCAGCCAGACTTCAACCATCATCAACAATAATGCCATCAATAACAATGGAGATATTATCATGACAGAGAACCCAGAAGCCTTAATCAATAGCAGAGTTCATACTCAAAATCATGCTCTCATTGAAGCAGAATTGCTTGAGGATGCAAAGCATAATCATAATCATCATCATCTTGAGGCTCTTCCTCCATTGCCAGCTGAAATAACTACTCATCATGGAGGGGCTTTTAGAGTGAAAGCAACTTTTGGGGATGAAAAAATCAGATTCAGCTTGCAACCCAATTGGGGATTCAGAGAATTGCAAATGGAGATCACAAGAAGATTCAATCTCAATAATAATATTAATCATGATGTGATGATGAACAACTTTGATCTCAAGTATCTTGATGATGATGGTGAATGGGTTCTTTTGACATGTGATGCTGATCTTGAGGAGTGTAAGGACATATACAGATCATCTCAGAGCCGTACTATGAGGTTCTCTCTTTTTCAAGCTTCTCCTATGAATCTAGCATCAGATACTTTTGGGAATACAAGCAGCAGCCCATCTTGACACCAAAGATCGAAGAGAAAATCTACTTTTTAGTCCTTAAAATTGTCCCAAAATTACGATTTAATCCATCGATATTGGAAATACACTTTTTGATCCCTGATTATTTTTGAAACATAAACTATTTAGTCCTCACAAATGACGTTGGAAAGACTAAATAGTTAATGTTTGTAAAAATATCAGGAATAGAAAAAGTATAATTCTGATATTTATAAACTAAAGCGTAATTTTAGGATAAATTCAGTGACTAAAAAAATAGGTTTTATCAAAGATATAATCTTTTTGCATTAGAAAAGAAGACATATATACAGTTTCTGCAATGTTGTTAGTTTTATATAATTAAAGTGTCATTAGTTACTCAATTAGCTTTAATTTGTGGTAAGGAAGTGTTTTACTTAATTAATTACTGTCGTTACAACAAGGAGGAGAAGCCAGAACCATTTTAAAGTAGATACTGAATAGACAGACACAATTATATTAATTAATTGCAGATAGAGATAGCCAATGTTGAAATATTAAACCTGCATTTTATATTGGGTTGCATGGCCAAGGACCAAGTTTCTCCATTGCATATAATTTATACAGTGTTTAATTTGGTCCTTATTATATTTACATTCACACTTTAATATTTTATAGATATATTCATGACAAAAGTATACCTTTGATATTTTAATGTTTTAATTTTTTTTCTTGTAAATTTCGTTTGTTTCATTTTAGTTTTTAACTTAAAAAAAAAATAGATGAAGCTTAAGAGACTACAATAAAACCAATCAAATTTAATGAACAAAATTAAAATGTCTATAAATTAAGAGAAAAAAATTCCTATATTTATTACTGATTATTTATATTAATTATTGGTTTGATTTATTATTTAATTGATGACATAAATATTAATTGATTCTATAATATTATTAAAATTTAGATAAAATCAGAATTGTTTTGTTGATATTTTAATTTTATTTTTTTATGTATGATACTTTTGTTTAAAAAAAATTAAAACTTTGAATCATATTAAATATACATACATGATACATGTGTGTATATAAATATATTACATATCTTTTAAAATAAAGTATAAAAAATTTGAGAGACAGAGAGCAGAAATCCACCACAAAATTACCATCCACTTTCATTTGATAAGAATTAAGAATGTTTAAGCTAGGAAGTAGGAACAGAATAAAACAATGAAGAGGTATGTCTTGTCCTATGTCTATTTGATCACAGACTCACAGTTCACCTTGAATTATAATTATTAATTTATTATATATATATTTGGTACCCACCCTAGTTTCATTCTGTTTGCCCTTTGTAATAAGTTGTCACTTTCAGTGACATAGCCACATAGGTAGATCAAATTAAAAAGGATTATCAAGGACTAAAAAGCAAAACAATTACGCCGTAAGTCACTCTGATCAATATTAATTGGTCTCTAGTAATTATTTCATTTTACTTACATTGTAGTTTTGGTCCCATGCACACTTTAGAATAACATATTTTTTATAACAAAAAGGATAATTTTATTCAATAATATTATTCAACAAGAATATATTCCAACTTTTAGATTGAGATTTCATTTATGTACTTTTTTTGCTTACCCTTCATGAGAGGTTGAGTTCTCTATCTCTATCTCTCATCTCATGTTTTCTTAATGAGAAAAATAAAAAATAAAAATAGATTTGATCTCATTTTCTTTTTGCCGCAATGAGAAATTTTCATTCATTATGAAAATGGCAAGTTCATACAACAAGGAGATATTACATGGCTTAAATTTAACAATAAAACTCAACAAAGAAACTCTTGAAACATATTACAAAAGTGAATGAAAAAATACACTTCTTTTTTCTCTCAGAAGACTCACACTCTTCCGAGTTTTCCTCTATTATTTTTCATTACAAAATAACTTTTTCTAAAGAAAGAAGAAAACTTTCTTAATAAAGACAACGTCCAATGTGGAGATACTTAAAAACTTACCTAAATTAAAGAAGATTCTCGAGCACTATCTTATATTATTTATGATTATGATGGTCAACACTTAGGACTACCAAAGTAATAGAAATTAGTAGATATGGATCAACACAAGTAGATGTCACCATAAACTTCCCGTTTCTGGTAGGTTATTTGTAGATATGGATCAACGCAAGTAGTATAAGATATGTTAATAACAAAGATGACTAATATAAATCAACAAGAATTTAGTGTAGTGGTTAGCGAGTTACACCTTAGGTGAGAGAACACCCTAGAGTCAACATTGTTGGGAGGGCTCAACCGTTTCGTCTTTATAGCCCGAATGTGATTACTTTTCGCTTAGACCGTTACACGGATAGGCGAGGAAAACCCATGACATTATCCCAAAAAAAAAAAAGATGGCTAATATAAGACACCTGTAAGGAGGGGTGAAAATTTAAAAGAGTAAACTAACAATTTAGTTTCTTGAAAATCACCAAGCTAACAATTTGGTCCTTAAAAGATCAAAATAATACTTATTAGTCATTTTCATAAACTAAATAGTATACACTTTTAATTTTTCAGGAACTAAAGAGTATTTTATTTTAATCTTTTAGTAACTAAAGAGTATATTATTTTAATTTTTCAGGGACTAAACTGTGTATTTTAATCTTTCAGAGATTGGATTGTCAACTCGGTAACCTTTTAAAAATCAAATTATTGGTTTATTCTAAATTTTAACTATGACTAAATTCAAACTAGATTAAACAATTCCTAATAATAGAGTCCCAATATTGTTAGTGCAAACATAAAATAAAAATGAATATGGCATGGAAGTAATAAACCTGCAAAATCCAGAACCCTAGTTTGACATTCCCTGAGCAGACAAGCAAGTATCAATGGAAAATAGAGATATCACATAGCACAGATATTTATGATCTTTGAGCAGTAAAGTACAGGAACTTTCATCATATTTCATGTGATTTCACTGTTAAACCAAGTTATATAATAGAGAAAAATGCTATGTAACTATTGGTGTAGAAAGACAATTCAGAATCAGTGATAGCAGTATCTGAAGGAATTCTAAGGTTGCAGTATGACACTAAATATACAAGGTATTTTGGAAAAAAAAAATTTGAAAGCTCAATATCAAAGAGGTTAATGGAAAATAACTTTAATTTGCATCAGAGGTTTAAGTTAAACCCATTAACAAACGCCAAAGGCTTTTGGGCACAATTGGACAATCATATTAATGTTGGACATAAAGTTTCTCAAACTTTTAATTGGCGAACGTACTGCCACTATGCATCTCATATTGACACAATAGTTTGCTGTATAAAAATGTCAGTGTGTATAATACAAGGGTTTCATTCACCTTTAAATATTTGTTTAGATGAAAAAAAGAATCTACTGAGGAAGAGAGAGTAAAAATTACAAGAAAAGCCTATTCCCTATATATCCACCTCATATTGCAAGAAAAAATGGCTACTCATCTTAGGACTTTTAAAACATATCACACACACATCCGATGATGAAGGCCTTATTAGGTTTCCGAATTTGAAGCACTTGGACAACATTTATTTTACATATACTGCATAGAGACTTGTCAGTTGCACTGGTATCTTTCACAATCCCCAAAACTCCTTTTGTATTAAGCCTATTTTGCTAGTTAGTCTTGCCAAAAATGGTGAGTTTGGGTTGGGTCATAAATTAATAAACCTGCAAACAAGGAGAAAACATGGCATTGAGGCATTGAAATGAAAGATCATACTGGAAATGCCAGAATCTCAGATATGCTGGCTAGAGTAGTGGAAGGTCCAACCTCTCCTAGTGCAATATTCATTAGTTCTTCTGTTAGTATACTTGTAGCTTGCCGTCTGGCAGCAGGTACAGGTATAGACATGTTGACTACTCCAACCCTAAACACTGAATGAAAATCCAATAAATAAAGTGGAATCTCATAATACATGCTAAAAGAGACAACTGTAAAGCAAATAACTTATGAATCTAAAAATATACTGGATGTATTTGAGTATTAGATGGCTTTGAACAGCATCATCAGCTGATTCAGAGACATGAGTCATTTGTTTCTGCATTGTCAAGTGGCTTGAATAAAACATTGGTATTTTTAATGAGTTTAGTTTGTCCAACTGATCAAAGATTTTCTAGCTATTACTTTTACTGCTTGTTTTGGGTGGAATAGAATGTTTGGCAGATTATTGTTTTGTTTTATCTTCCTATCAATAAATTCTATTTTGATTATTTTCCCTTTTCTAAGAAGTTCCAACCAACTATCCATAGGTTGAGCTCAATGGAACTACAACATCTAATGAAAGCAAAGCAAAAGAAAGTTCAGATGGTGGCAGGCACTCAAATCCTTCCAGCAGCCAAAATTAAAGAACAGATACAGAGACTTACCGCCTAAAGCAGGAAAGGAATGACTTCCATAGAGATTAATGTTGATTTTACTCCTATAACACTGAAATCCAACCAATCCAAGGACAGAAAGCATAACAAGAACACTCCCAGAATGACCAACGACCAAGCAGAACCTGAATAGCATGAAATTAGATCATGATCAGTGTCAAATAGTAGTAACTCTACAACAACAACAACAACAATCAAAGCATTTTCCTACTAGGTAAGGTCGGCTATATGGATCAACTGACGTCAAATTGTTCTATCTTTGCACATGTCCACAATTAGGTTATTAATGGATAAATCTTTCCGGATAGTTTCTCCAATAGTTTTCTTTGGTCTTCCCCTTCGCCGAACTATTGGACTATCAACCATTTGGTCAACTCTACATACTGGAGCCTCCATAGGCCCTTTTTGTACGTGTCCAAACCGCCTAAGGCGAGTTTCAAATAGTAGTAAATTGTATTTATATCATAAGTTCGTAATGCTTAAAATTAATGTCTAGCAACTCTAGCATTGTAGGAGACTTGGGAAGTATGGATGCCCAAGTCTAATATTAATAAGGACCCACGTCCTCCAACATCTCATGTGGAAGTAGTATGAATCTGAGCCTATTTCCACTCCACACATTCTAGGAATTGGCAGCATTTCTGTAGATTTCCTTGTTTATAGGAATTAGTGGTTACTGCATTATTCATTTATTTATTTTTATTATTTATTTGTTCCTAGTTTCTAAGGATATTAAGTTAATTAAGCACCTATCTAAATTGGTAGTATCAGGGGAATAGGATATCATTATCCATGTATCAAACGTGTACAAAGTTAGTTCATTGTATACTAGTATTAGTACTAGTAGCCGGGTAAATATTAGAGCTTAAACAATTTTTCTTCAAACTTTAATGTCGTTATTTGTTATTTTATTGAGCTCTAAACAAATAGTTATACGACAAATTTATGTATTAAGAACCAAAATGTAAGCATTTATAAGTATAAGGACCAATTATAAAAAAATGAAACTTTAGGGACCAAGTTGAAAATTTAGGTAAACAATAGGGACCAAATGATTAATTTTCCAAAGAAAGAAAAAGTGATAGAGAAAGTAGATCGATGATGTGTATCTCCCGAGTAGGTAGAAAGAAGATGTGTATATAAGCAAGCACTAACAAGAGATAGACCTAAGAAAAAGTTAAGATATGAGCAGTTGTGCACAGTAGTTTCATCAAGTTAAAACAGGCACATCGATTAGATAATAGGCACACAGTAACAAAATAGTTGAATTAAATGGAGAAAACACTTCCAGTGCCTTACTTGTATTGTTACAACATCTGCTGTGCTTTATCAATTTAGTTCTTCCTCAATTGAATTATCAGCTGGAACTGATAAAGATTGAATACCTCACTATCAGCAGCAATTGCCCCTGTCAAACTCAAATGCATAATAAATATAAGTATGGAAAAAGAAGCAAGATTAGCTGCGAAATTCAGAAGCACGCTTACTCAACTAAATGATTACATTAAACAGCCTCTTGTTTGGCAATAATTGATAATAAAAAAGTGTTGACAATAGAATTCTTTGATTTGTTTATTCTGTAAGGATTTGATAGTTATCTCTTTTCTGTTAGTGTTATGTTAGGGGTTGGGTTCCCTATCCAATTTAGGAGTTTCTTTTCTATTTAAACCCTTGTAATATATGTTGATAATGTAATGGACCCCCATTAATTTATACAAAAAAAAAGGCCTGAAATTTATGAGCACCCCACTTATAGATAAGAAAAATAACTATACCACTTGTACCTGTTGCTACAACTGAAAGATTAATTATTAGCATATATCACCATCAAAAGGCCTTGCATTAAGAATCATCAAGCATCCTTTCTGTTTACCTGCCAGAAGACAAACTATTATTCACAGATCCAAGAAAAGAATATATATGTGTGTGTGTGTGTGTGTGAGAGAGAGAGAGAGAAAAGCAGAGGCGCACCAGAAACAGTACAATACAATTTAATATATGGTTGACCATTACCTAATTACTTTCCATGATTCAAACAATCAGAGATATTAATACCATGGACTACCTAAATAGCCTAGCTAACGGTTATAAACAACATACGGGAAAAACCAAGACTAAAGCAATTAAATAAATAAAGTATGGTATTATCATTATATATATATTGTTTAGAGAACTCTAGCTGCGTTTTGACTTCATCTTCATATTACTTTCCCCTGGCATTGAAAGGAAGAATAAAGATTTAAAAGAATACCTGTTTCCAAGAGGATCTTCTAAGTTCTCTAATTTTGGTTTTCCTGCTCTGGTTTAGCTGTCCCCCTCCTCCAACAACATAAAATATTAAATAACCGAACAGAAAATTAGCCATTACTCATAGTAATCAAGAAAATCGTTTCTCTGGGGCTGCAAGCTTGATACACTTTCTTGACCCCAGCCTTTTTTAACATGCTTGATAGTTTTCAATGCAATTCCACTGCCGTCATCCCTATTAAAAAATAGGTATTAGATCATTAGCCATGAAAACTACAGAATATACACAAGTGTACTCATACAAAAACCAAAGACAGTTTACACCTCACATGAGGCAAAAATGTAGATGTGCACAAATGCCTATCATATGAGGCAACAGCAACGAACCCACAGATACAATCATGGTAAGAGCTCCATGTTCTCTGTGTTATAAACCTCTTGAAGGATTATTTATCTTTTGATAGCTCTAGAACACCACTCAGACAACCTATATAAACCCTAAACAAATGACAGATCAAGGTATACATCCTAGTAAAACTCAAAAAATCAATTAATAAATCAAGAACAATTTTTTTAGCAGAGATAAGAAAAGAGAAGAAAAGATTATCTTCTTCACAATACCTGTGCAATATATCCTGCCACTGACTTCCACCAGCCTTATAAAGTTTTCCATGGATGTTCCTTCTATCATGGTGGTGAGTCCTATATGCAACTTGATCATCTAAAGTCAAAGCCATCATCCTCGTAGCAAGTTCATCAGCTTGTTGCTTGTCTCCCCTTTTACTTAACCCCTCAATCACTGGTATGAACGATGAATGTTCAAATTCATATCTCCTATCAATCAATTTATGAAGAAGACAATTAGCATCATTTAACCTTTCATCCTTGCAAAGTTGGTCAATCAGATCTCTATACATGAAATTTTTCAATCCAAGAGATCTATCTAATGAAACGTCAAATAGCTTTATTGCTTCAGAGACTTGCCCTCCAGCAAGTAATTCATTGAACATGAAACTGTACAAGGGTTCCTTGTGGCCACATACACTCAGGGCTACCTCAAATAGCTCAAATGCTATTCCAAAATCATTAGATTTGCAGAAAGCTTTTATCAATATTTTGAAGGAAGATATATTGGGAGATATGCCCGTATCCAGCATTTCATGTAAAAGAGAAGTTGCATCATTAATCTTCCCTCCATTGCAAAGACAGCTGATTATATTATTATATGTGCAAACATCTGGACATACCCCTCTTTCTCTCATCTCATCCATCAAACCATATATTTCAAATATTTGGTTTTTACTTCCTAAGCCCAAGATCAATGAATTATAAGTTTGAAGAGTCTTGCTGCAACCATTTCCCTCCATATCCTTCAAGACACGATAGGCAGATGATATCTTCCCTTGTTTACAGAAACTTCGTATGAATGCATCATAGATCACAGAATCTGGGTGCATGTTTTTTGCCCTCATCTCTATAAATTTTTTTTTGGCTTCCTCAAGCCTCCCAGCCTTGCATAGCCCATTAATAATGGTTCCATATGTGATTACATCAGGAGATATATTTGATACATTCTGGACGTCATCAACAAGGCCAGCAAATGGGTTTCCTTTACCGAGGGATTCATGTCCATTAGTCCACATATCACTGACAATCTCAATTGCTTTGTCCAGTTTACCGCTTCTACATAGACCATTGACCACAATATTGCACGTGACAGCATCTATTTGATAGTTTTTTTCATTAATCTTTTGCAACATTTCCTCTGCTTCTGATGTTCGCCCTTCTTTCCACAGGCTGTGCAGTAATATATTGCAAGTATAAGTATTTGGGGGACAATTATTCCTTATCATTTTCTGGAGAATACTTTTAGCTTCAAACGTCTTTCCTTTGCTACAGTATCCATGGAGTAGTGTGCTATAAGTTACAGTATCAGGATAAATACCATTACTTATCATTACATCCATCAAACCTTTTGCGTCTGACAGCATATGTTTTCTGCAGAGCCCATCCATCATAATGTTGTATGAATATATATTTGGTTCAATGCCTTTAGTTATCATCTCATTGAGAACTAATCGAGCCTCTAACAACTTTCCATTTCTAACTAAACCCAACAACCATGTGTTATAACTTTCCAATGTCATAAAACTACCAACTTTTTTCATTGTGTCAAGCAGAGCTCTTGCTTCCTCCAACATGCCTTCCTTACAAAACCCTTTTAGCATTATATTGTAAGTTGTGTTATTAGGCCTGGGTAATTCTTCATCCATCTGCATGTCTCTGAATATTCTAGACGCTTCTAGAATTTTTCCCACTCTACAAAGAGCTGATATCCTTGCATTAAAGGTAACAACATCTGGAAACAGACCCTGCTCTCTCATCCTTTCAACCAATTTCTCAGCTTCTTCAGTTCGATCTTCTCTACAAAGGCTAGAAATCAGAGTATTGTACACTACCTTATTGGGGGAAAGATGTTCATTCTTTATCTGATTTAGAAGCTCCAAACCTTGGACGGTAAGCCCAGCTCTGCAAAACCCGCGAACTAAAATCCCAACACTAAATTCATTCGGCTTACATCCTTTCTCAGACATTTTATCAAACAGCTTCCGGGCATCATCTAAACGACCGGAGTCACACAATGATTGAATTAAAAGATTAAATGTGTAGGTTTCTGGTTTAATACCTGCAACAATCATATCTCTGTATAGCCATTTCACATAATCTGGACGGTTTTCTTTGAGACTCGATTGAAGAAGCACATTGTACAATGAAATAGAAGGAGCTTTTGCTGGGAACCGATTTCTTAGGGATTTGAAATGGAAGACGGCCTTATCAACGTAACCCGATGATGCCAAGATTCGAACGATGGAAATGAGAGAAGTATGAGCATCGTCAAGGGGCTGAGAGACAAGCACCAATTCAGGAAGCTCATCGATTTCGCGGTGCATTCTAGCGTCAATAAGGATACGTGCGATGATGGGTATTGAGCGAAGATGGTGAGGAGATGATGAAGAAGAAGAAGACAGAATGCGCTTGAAGAAGTGCCATGCTAATCTGGGATTGTTTTTGGCGTTCTTGTAAAGAGCTTTGATAAGCTTCGGCGTTTGACCCATTATCCACTACCTCAAATTTCTAGGCTTTCTTAGAGTGTAGTACTGACTACTGAGAGAAGCAAAACTGATTCGTTAATGACAACACCTTTTTTTTTTTTCTTTAGAGAAGAAAAAAGGCTAAAATCTGATTTTGGTCCCTAAATTTATCTTATGTATCATTTCAGTCCTTAATATATTTTTTGTTCAGTTTATGTCGTTTCTTAAAAGTTTTATAATTGGTCATAAACTATTGAATATGGCCATTTCTCTTTCATTTCAAACTCGAATGCTATGAAGTTAGAGTTATAAGTTAAATTTGATGAGTTCTTTCTTTGTCTAGTTAGAACCATCGACAAACGAAATCAAATCAGGTATAAAATTGACTCAAAATTGGGCGCTTATTTTATGAATTTGGTTATATATCTCCTGTTTTAAGTCCAAATATAACAAAATTGGATCTATATATAATAATCTCTTGACAAATTATTTCTTTGTTTAATTGGGGTCGTTGGCAAATGAAAACAAATAATATTCTTAAAGCTAGTATTAATGTTTTGACGAAACTTATTTTTAAAGTACTATTGTGAACTTTTGGGATGGAATTGGTAGTAAAATATGAAGAATCAATTTGAAGAGTGATATATTGGTCATTTAAATTTTAAGGTGATGGAGATAGGAGAGGGTAGGGTTTGTTGGGTTCAGCTTATAATTAGATTATAGTATGATTATAATTTGATCAAATGAAATAATCTTGTTTGTTCACAGATTATCTAAAAATCATATTATAATGTATAAAAATCACTTATTTTTAATACTCAATTACTAATATACTCTTATAAGTATTATAAAATATATGAAATATGAATATTTAAAATAGAGAAAAAAATAGAAGAAGAGACTGATTCTTTCATTGAAATGATATCATCATTTTACATTAATACCTAAATCCTCTATTTAGGCTAAAGGATCTATAAGGGTGATGTACTTAACTTAATGTACATGGAGAAACTAAAAATGATATATACAATTATCAAGAAAACTCTAATTTCTATACAATAAAGATATCAAGAGGTAATTGTGAATATTCACTAATATTAATCATAATATTTATAACAATAAAATGTATTTTAGTCATTTTTATCACTTCTCATTTATTACACATAACAATTTCTCTCCATTATATTACTTTTTAGTTTTCACCTAATTTTTTTAGCATTTTCTTTTTATAAATCATTATAATTAATCTTCTACTTTTAATTTTCTTTAATATTTAATAAAATAGTAATAATAATTTATTTTTTATTTACATATTAATTATATTCTATTTTTACTCTTAAAAATAATTTCTATCTCTCTTATTAAAAAGTTAACTATATAAATTGAATAAACTTATTTAAAATTTTGATTTTAAATAATGGTTCATGACTATTTTAAAACAACTCGAAATGTTTCCAATTTTTATTTTTTCTATTAGGGATTGATGCGTTAACTTGATAAAAATTAGATGGCCCAAAAGTCAAAAAAAAATTCCGTCTAAAATTTATTTTGGCGAAATTAATAATTATAATCTAATATAGAGAGACTACGAGATGGACAATGTTTGTGATTTTAACCCAAAGATCAAATCATTCACATTCACGATTTTAATATTACATAAACCGACCAACTCGTATTTTTTTTATTTAACACAAGAAAAGAAAAAATCATTCATGACTATTTTGGGACAACTTGGTACATGTTTAATTTTATTTTCTTCATTACGGACTGATGCGTCAACTTAGTAAAATTGTAATTTTTTTTGTCTAAAATATATTTTTACAAAATTGGATAAGTATAATCGTAATATAATGAGAGTACGAGTATGACGATGACTATTATTTTAATATTCATGAACTAATCTTTTTTTGTTTAGCGACTAGTTCGTGGAGTTGATACAAAATCAAAGACCAATGTCGTCTACAATTTATTTGGACAATATTAGGTAATTGTAATCATAGCAAGTATATTTATCATGTGAAATAATCTATTACAAAAAGTTAAAAAATGTAATTTCTCCAAAAATTAGATTATTCCAAATCCTAATGCAAAAATTCAATCAAATCATGATCTCGCAAAAATCAAAAAGTAACTTTTTCTTTCATTTTTACTTCTATACAATTTATAAATTTTCATACAATTCTATCTACCAACCATAATTATTACATACTTATTTAAATAATTTCACACATAAAAGTCTCCTTTTATAACAAATTATCCAACCAACATTTTAATTTATAATCTGATTTTTCAAATAAATAAATAAATGATTGGAAGATAAAATAACTTAATAAAGAAAAAATATGTGCTTATACTTCAAATTTTTAAGCAACAGTTTTAACAATCGGTGGGATGACCGTAGCTAGACAACTTTAGTGACGACTCCAACCATCGGTATTTGCCAAGAAAATTTCTCATTTGTAACCTATCTAGCGATGGATAACGACGGTTAGAAGCGTCGTTAGATATCTAATGATGCTTATAACTGTCGCTAGATATATATTTTTTTTTATAAATTTCATTTCTTTCTAAATATTCTTTACATTTTTTATTAAAATTAATCTAATCCTATAAAATTATGTATTCCAATAACAAAAAATAAATTGACAATAATCTTGAAAGTTTTATAAAAAATTAAATTTATTTCATTAAAATTAAAACATTACAAAAGTTTAACATGATGGCATATATTATATGTCTTCAATACCAAATGTATATGATCTTCTAACAATTAAATATCAAAGAAGTGATTACAAAATATTGAATGTCTACAATGGCGACGGATCATGACTAGCTACGGTTAATGGCCTATAAAAGTTTTAGCAAAAAATGAACATTTTTACAATATTACAAAAATATAAAAGTTTAGCAAACATGGGCATAAAAAATGTTTGTAAAAAAAAAAGACATGGAAATGAACGTGGGGCATGGACGTGGGTGTTTCCTTATATATATATATATAATTTCATATATTATATTATGTATATTTTTTAAATAATTTATTTTATACTTTAATTTTAAAAGACCGACTACCAAAAAGTTCTACAAGTATGAAATTTTGCCTTGCACATCTTTCTCAACATGCTGAAAAAGAATCACAAACTCACAAATATGATAGAAATGTTCCTAGATGTTTTTGCATTACCAAAGGCTTCTATACCATTTTTCTAAATGTACTAAATTATTAAATTTATTTTTTTTAATCATTCAACTACCATCACCTAGAGTAGCTATATTACTTTGAGACATCTACTTAGTCATCATATTCATATCCAATCAAGGATTAGATCAAAGCCGATTATAAACTTACACCAAAAGGTTTTTTAAAGATACCAACCATATGATATGGAGACTGAAGGCATACAATTTAAAAAAATCCCTCTCGAGCTCCACCAATTGTACGTGTGAGTAAAAAATTGCATAAAAGGTTTATATCATATTGGTTATATTTATTTAAAGTACCAAAATTATCATAAGTGAAGATGCAAATATCAACTCATTAAGTAGAATGTAAATATAATTAAAACAACAAATCAATTAAGCAAATACCATTTCATCCCCTTCATCTTCTAACTCAACATCAACATTAGTATGTCTCTCATCAAGATTGGTTGGTCTCTCAACAAGATTGGTAGGCTTGGTCAGAAAACATTTCTCCATCACCTCTTAACAATTGCAAGGTATCAATATTATATTAGGAAACACATTAGCTATTTGTTGTTCCAACAAACCATGTTTAGCTTCATCTAGCTAGGTCCACTTCATCACCCATTTCATCACACATTTCATAGAGGTATCTAGGTTTACATGTATTGCTACCTTACATGGTTAAGAACTTCTTTCATCATCAACATAAAACACCATTTTATCATCAACATAAAATCGAGAATGTCTGGGCTTACAAATCCAACTTCTATCCATGATCACCCTTATAGATTAATTTGAAAATACATATTTAGTAAAATAATAAAGGAAGGACTACAATAACTCAATCAAATTCTGATTTTGTATATTGAGAAAAAATTAGTTGCTCATAAAATTTTAGTCTTGTTACAAGCATAAGAAGTCGACAGCCACACAAGCTTAGGTCCATGTGAGTTTCAATCAAAATGGTGAAGAAATAATTAATTTAACATGCATGAATATATTCAAACATCTCATCCATCCAACCATCCAATCCAATCTCATTCTAAGAAGTCTACTACCTTTGATTACCATTGAGTTTTATGGTGTTGGGAGTTGTTGGATGATTTGAGTGTTATCGCCATCTTTGACGTCTGTATATACCCAGTTTACTATTGTGTTTTAGTTTGCTCGATCCCTCCCTTCTATTGGATTCTTATATATCTATACTCTGTGTGCAAATGCTCCCCCACGAGTTTATCACAATCCAATAATCTTCACCATTCCCAAAATCATATCTCACGATTAACATATCGTGATTGATTCTACATCGTTCAACTTCTTATAAGTCCTCCAAACTGTCTTTAAAGATTCCCTACCCAAAATAACATGAAATAAGTTTATATAGTTTAGAACAATAAATATATGCTTTATTACTCTATCTAGTTTGTTCTATTGATGTTATTAATAAGTATATCTCATTTTATTACTTCATCCCTTCTCTAATTTCCATTTTCATAATTAATTTTCATTTGTAACTCTGTATTGTAATTATAATCAAAATTAAAAATGTTTTTCTAAGTATTTATGATTTTTAAATTATTATTTATAAATATTTTTTAAATTATTTTAAACTTTACTTAAGGGTCACGCAAAGCCTCATATGTATATATAGATTACTATTATAAAGATGGAATTAATCTATGATACCACTTGTTGCATCTAAGCAAATTGTGAAGTGTCAATGATCTCAATCATCCAAATAATCCAACGATGATAGTAATGGAAGAGCTCCATTTACTTCATGGTGTATTTATTAAATATATTGGAAGCCAAGAAAATTATTGGAGAAACTTGGGCATCCATGCAACATTCACTATAAATTGCATTATAGAATCATCCAATAAAAGATGAAATTAAAAGACAAAAATACTTTTTTTGTCCACAAACTTTATATCAACTTTCAATTTTGTTGTCAATATTTTTTAGGAAAAAACTTATATGCAGTTCCTTATATGTTTGCTATGAGGTTCTCCAATTACAAGCTTCAATTATATTCTCTCTCTTCAATGATTGGTTGTGCAAAAAGTTTTATTTAATACTCTCTTTCTACTATGATTGGTCATGTAAAACAAATTTGCCACGTATCATATTTTCATTGGAGAACCTTATAACAAACATATAAGGAACTGCATATAAGTCTTGCCCTATTTTTTACTATCAATTTTGGCTCTAAAATTTTATATTTTGATCGATTTTATCCTTTACTCTTATTTTGGCCAGTAATTAATGACGGATTCTACGTGATTAATGACATGTAATATAAAATTGTTTGAAAAAAAAAATTAAATTCTAACTCAGATTAAAAAAACATGATGAAGTCTTTCATTAATTTATTAAAAACATTAGTCAAATGATAAAATTGATCAAATAATGAAATATTGTGAATGAAATTAACAACAAGAAAATATTAAAGACAAAACTAAAAATTAGTTTAAAATTTGGTAACAAAAAAAAATACATTTACCATATGACGTAAGATATTAAACAATTTGTTTCAAAATAACTTTTTATATATAGAAACTATGACAATAATCCATTAAGAAGAAAGACATGAATCAGAGCTTATTTGGGGGTTGCAGCAATACTCGCCAAGGATAGATCTACCCAAAGAAGCAACAATATGAACTATGGGTAGGGATGGCAATTTGGGAGGGTCTTTAGGATACTCGTCCGAATTCACCCGTAAAAATTATTCGATATCCGTCGGATACCGGATATCGGACAGGGTATGAGTAGTGAAAAATCAACTATCCGGTATCCGATATCTGTCCGAAATGAAAGGATAGTTA